>JANHFL010002345.1:101598-116509 GCA_032468155.1 Oxyrhabdium leporinum
CCTTCCTTCCTTCCTTCCTTCCTTCCTTCCTTCCTTCCTTCCTTCCTTCCTTCCTTCCTTCCTTCCTTCCTGTAAATAGCAGCTACTTGAAAACCAGAGCCTTTTCAGAAGAGCTTGGCACTTGGAAAGTTTGATTGGATGACCCAAGCCCAGGGGCGGGCTTCAAAAATTTCAGCAACGGGTTCACTGCCCGGTTGCTAGGCGGGCATGGCCATGGTGGGCATGGCCTAGTTGGCCTCCTGCACCATGGTGGGAGGGGCGTTTTTGCCATGGTGGGAGGGGCATTTTTGCCATGGTGGGAGGGGCGTTTTTGCTTTCCCTGAGCCTCCAGGAGGACAAAAATGACCTCCCCGGGCTCTGGAGGCTCTCCCAAACTTCTAGAAGGGCCCGTTTTTCACCCTTCCCGAACCTTGCATGCGCGCCCTGCACTTACCTGCATCCAAAACAGGCCACATGGAGACTCCTGGGAGGGATGGGGTGGGCGGGGCTGTGCCAGCCAGGAGTGGCATTTAGGAATTCGGCAAACCCTGCAGAATCTTCACTAAATCTTTCGAACTTTGCTAAACCCCTGCGAACCCCCAGCAGTCCACCCCTGGCCAAGCCCCAGTAAAAGAATCTTCTCTGAAAATACCACTTGCATTTTCCAAGTAGTAGTCTTGGTACTCAAACTGCAAACCAAACTAGTAAAAAAAAATTTCTCTGATGTCTGCACTGCACTGGTCCACCACCCACAGAATAAGGGCAATACTGGTAATTATGTCTAATATATTTCATCATTTATGCGGTTTTCAATATCTTATGCAGGATGATCTGCTCAGTGCAGTAATCTAAATTAAAAGATCCCAAAGAAATATATATCCTGTCATATTAATTGTTTGTGATTATCAAACTTATGTTACTTATAGGAAGTTTTGCCTAACATTCAATCAAAGTCTGCCCATCTATTATTTAAGGCCTTTATTTCATAATTTGCAATCTACGATAGAGAATATATTTGCAGCCTCTTCAGATACTTGAAAAGTGCTAGCATATCCATTCAATTATCTTTTCTGAAGATTAAACAGACTCAGTTAACCCAATCTTTGGAAAAATTAATGTATATCCAGGCTGCAAATGTTGAGCTGGAGCCCATGGTTGACAAGCTGGTAAGACAGTACCCTGGTTTAATTTGTACTATTCCTTTTCTGTCTTGGCACAAGAAAAATTAAGTAGAAGGAAAAAGAGTGGGGAAAACCTGTTTGGGTAACAATTACTGGCAATTACACGGTGTTGAACTGTCATTAAATGACCACTCTAGGAATTAGTTACATGGCATCAGAGTGGCTCTTTCCCTCTTGCCTCTCTACTTCTTCCCCTACCACCATAGCAACACAAGCAGGGAGAAGTCTGAAAAAGTATTTTGCTGTCAGTTTTCTAATCCTATGCAATCATTACTTCTTTTGATTGGAAAAGTCGCACCACTTTCAACCACCATTTTTCCTGCCACTCATGGCAAGAGAAGAAGTGGGAGGAGAATAAGAGAGCAGATCTGATGCTGCCAGTTCTCCAATTCCATGGTTTCTATCTGAGAGGCTCTAAGAACCTGTTCCCCTCCTGCTTCTTTCTCTATACTCTCACAAACAAAAGGAAGCAGGGTTGGAACATCTCTTTAGCAATCATTTTCTTTCCCCATCTGCATGACCAATTCAGATAAGACATTCTTGAAGACTGTCCAATCTTCCAGAGATTTGTTAAATAGTTTTCTCGTAAGGTGGTATCCTTTCATCCCCATTTCCCTTCCCTTGACAGGTGGGATAATTACTGAACACATCTTATCTCAGATGAGACACCATAGTTGATCCAGACATCAAGGATTCTATTAACAGAAAGTAGAAATTATGCATTAAAACTGGAACAGAAAAGTCTGCAGGGTGCCTTTGCAGTGAGGGGCAAAAGTTTTGGGAAGACATCCTTATATATTTATATCTTTCTGAAATAGTTAACAAGGCAACTGTTGCCTCTGTTAGGAGGCCTTGTGAAAGGGCCCTTTGTTTGTAGTCCCTTGTCAAAACAACACCCCTTCTCTGAATTTGTTCTAGGCATACAGGATTTAGGTATCCATTTCCATTTTATAGAAAGATAAGAGCACGTCATAGAGTAACAAGGATCAAATTGATTGACTGACTCATTGATAGAATGATGAGGAAGATTACTTTTTGTTTATTTGCACAAGTGTAAAAGGATAAGTGTTTTTAAAAAAGAAGGAATCGTATCTTGCTGTTTCATACTTGAAAAAAAAAAATTAAACAGGGTTGTAAAATTAAGTTTCCAAGTTGATAATTTCAAAAAAAAAAAAATATTTACCAGGAATTGCCAGGAATGCAGAACAGATATGGAGAAACCCATAACATGTTTGGGATCAAATGACTAGTAATTTCTTACAAACATAATAGTCTCTCCAGAAATCAGTTGGAAAATTTATGAATAAATAAATAAATAAACAAATAGCTGTTCTCCACAGCAGTATCATGCAGGCTTTAAATACCTGATTCAGATTTGAATAATATCCAAAGAAAAATACAATCTGAACTAGAAAGAGTTGGAAATGCACACATCAAATGCATTATACTAATGTTGGAGTCTGATTTAGTTTGGTCCCCCATACTTAAAAGTGAGTCAAGAATTGCCATCCTGCTTGAAAAAAATAATCCATGCATATTCACGCTCATCTATTAAGACTTTGAAATCTGGTTTATATAACACAGGTCTGGGATTTCAGAAGGCATTCAAATTATACAGCCGTAATCCTATCAAATAATTAAAGAGGTTCACTAACTATAGTCATCTGATTCCGGACTGCAACTTTTTATGTAATGTCCTACAACTTATATTGTCAAAATCGCATCAGCATCTTTTCTAATTCCCTGCAAGGCCAAATTATCTGAAACCCTTGTAACAGAATAAGCCACATTTGGTAGAAAACTCTTAAAACATATATATTTACCTGTTAGTAAGCCAAGGTGCTCATGCTATCTTTTCATTTCAGATCCAGGATGAATACTCCAGGTTGTTCAGAAATGTCCCTTGCTGTTTTAGATGCTTGAGGTAAATTGATGGAAAGCCAAGATGAGCATCACTGTGGACAGAAGCAGAAAAAGAGAGGCTTTCGGGAAAATTGCTATATTGTGAAAGTATGAAATGAACTACTGAGCTGTCATCTCTCTTAAATCAATTATTTTCTCTCCGGTATAGGTATTGTACTTAAATGTGCACTCAGGCATGCTATATTGTGTCCAAAACTGCATATCTGTACAAGACAGACTGGTTTATTGTGTAACAAATAAAGCTTCTAAAAGTGCCCAGGACTCTTTAGGGCAAACAGCTAAAGCTTGAAAGAGGGAAAAATGAATCCAAGGTGAAAAGCTTTTTGTTGTTGTTGTTGGCAGATTGACTCTTCATTTCAAATCTAATGCTTGGAAATGAAATAATTTCATTTATTGCTATTTAAAGAATTTACAACCCATTACACTGTTTAAAAAAGGTTTTACCTTTGTCAAAATATCATGTCCTGCCTTGAAAGGAGGTAAGTTAAGAAAATAGCAGTGTGCAGTTCTTTAGTTGTGATCATAAGGAGAAGACATAGAGCAATTTTGTTAGCTGAAATAGTATGGAAGACTTGCAGACGTCTATTATCTCAGGATCTTTCAGTTGTGACAATTGTAATATGGGTGGACTTCAATTCCCAGGATTCCTCAGCCAGCTGACTGTGGAATTCTGGTAATTGAAGTCCACCTGTCTTAAAGGTGCCAACGTTGAAAAAAATCGTCTAACCCTGTCCTATAAAGTGGTGGTACATATTAATCATTCACTGTCCACATGGGAGGGGAGGGGATTCTCTTTGTCTATCCATACAGGTCTAGGAATATAAAGGAAATCTGCCCCACACAGTTCTTTTAAAGTCAATGATACATAACCTGCATTCATTATTCTCAAATGTTTTACTTAAAACAACTTATCTGCATAGCAAAGAAAAAGTGGGGCTCCTTATATTTGACAGAGATGAGAGAGAGAGGGGGGGGTGTAAATTACCTGGGGAAAGGTACTGCAATGGTATTAATGTCTTCCCACCCCAACATCCAGCATGGTAGTCACAGTTTGCTTTAATGAACTTCATGCGATTTGTTTGTGCTGAAATGAAGAAGGCATCCCAATTCCTTTGCCAAAGTAATACTGGTAGTCTCAAACAACTGACTCTCATTAGGCAGGATTAATTTGATACTGCCCAAAGTATGCCCTGGATCTTCCATCCCAAATGACCTTTAGCATATGCTAATGGAATTTAAACTGGTCATTCCAGGGCATGGTGCCCAAGCCAAATGCCATATGTAGTTATAGACGTACCTCCTTCTGACTGCAGTTCTGCATATGTTGCATGTATATGTGAAAACGGCGTTGTATATAACAACATTTGCTTCCAGCAACACCTCTTCAGGCCAGTATGATCATCGGAAGACTAATTTCAAAGTAAACATGCACACGAAACCTACAAATAAGAGGCTTTCCAGAAATGCAGAATTTGTCTGATAGGCTTCAGTGAAAAACAAATTTAGAGGACTGAATAAATGAGAAATGAACATGTATGCCTAGATGTAAGTGTAAATCTGCTTATTGGATTAAATAAATCTTTTCAATTAAGAATATCAAAGAGAATGTTGCTGTTTTCCAAATGCCAGAGCATCTATATAATAATAAATCAAATCTATGTTAACAAGAACTTGAGTGTTGTCATAGTAATTTTACCTCCTCCACCATTCTATCTTGTAATTTCAAAGACTCTCAAATCTCAGGGATGGTGGGGAGGGCTGGGGATACTCTCAGCAAAACACTGGCGATGTCAAGGAACCATAGCAGCTGGCCTAATAGGTTCCCTATAGCCAGTATTTGATGTAAAGAAACAAGTTATATAAAAATAGTTCTCAATCTTTTTCTAATCCAAATCTCAGTTGAATTGGAAATGCAACTAGGTGGTGAAGCTCAAAGATATGAGCAACAAAAGCCTTTTGTTGGTAGTTAAAACCCACCTCTCTCCTAGAAAAATAAAATATTTTAGGATATATTAAAAATTCAGAATATTTCCCCTAAAAGAGAAGTAGAAACTCAGAGAGGCAGAAACTCAGCCCCCGCCCCTTTGTTAATGGGCCATTAAGGCATGGGCCAGGCTATTCTACATAACAAAGATTTTGCATTTCTTTCTCTAATTCTTCACTTTCCTACTGAATGGCAATTCCTAGTTATGGCGATTTATCCTATCATTCGAGTCACCTTGCAACCAAGGGATTAAATCAGTAATGTAATATTAATGTCAAGTTATTATTGCATTACTTTAAAAACACTCTGGACAAAATGCAGCAAATTAATTATTTGGTGGTCTTGCCCTCAATTCCCCCACATAACAGCTCTCAGGATTATATTTTATTTTCAGTCCATTATTTACACAGGCTTTTTATCAACACAATCCATCTCAAGAAGTCATCCAGGAGGTCTGCCATTACAGAACCCTTTCATTGTTAGAAAAGTGCTATTATTTTTATGCAAGTAACTGATGAGGGAATTTGACAAAAAAAACTAAAGTCTATTCATATTCAACAGGGTTTCATAGTCCCTGAAAAAGGCATTATTTTGTTGCAGTTAGGTGGGCAATGTGCAGGAAGGTCTAAAAGGAACAACTTCTGTGTTAGCACTTGAACTCTGTTCTACACTTCCCATACTTAGCTCTGCTAAGATTTGGATCAATATAAACAGATACTGTTTGCGTGTGTGCGTGCACACACGCAAGCACACATACTTTTTTTAAAATGAAAATTACACCTATTTTGGAAGTTTAAATTGCATGAAAAAGAATTTTTCCTCATCTAGTGATCTCCCATTCAACAATTTATGTCACAAGCTGCTTTATTTAAATATAAAAACCTGCGCTCAATTCATTTCCTTCATTGTCTTTGTTTGTCACCAACAGCGTCACACCACTTCTTCTGTTTGGCCGCAGCCAGATTTCCCAAAAACTTTATCTATAGTGGGTTTTTGTGATTCCTCAAATCATCAGTCTTCCCTCTGAGCCTTCTCCATCCTTAGCATTGAGTTTTCCTTCAAGCCAGTCCTTATTTATCCACAACTTTAATATTGCTTAATTTCATCAAGCAAAACTCTTCCGTTATTGCCCTCAGCGTCAGCTCTGCCTGATTCGGTTTGGTGCCTCACAGGTATCCTGTCATCAAAGGCTGGAAGCAGGAGGAGGATTAAAGGGCAAAAAAGCTGACCTCAGAAGGATGGAAGGCTGAGTCAGCCTGAAACTCGAACTGCTGAATTGCTGGCAGCTGGCAGTCAGCAGAAGTATCCTACAGTCATTCATTCTAACCACTGCGCCACCACGGCTCTTAAAATTAGCATGGCCTATATCCTTTTATCGTCATCCTTATTTTTCATTGCCTGCATTCATCCTTGTGTGGTTTGATTTTTTGTTTGTAAATCTGATGGCAAGAGGTATCCCTAACTGAAGTCAGTCACTTTGGGATACAATGATCTGAAAAGGAAGCCAACAAAGATGAGAAGAACGGCATTCAAGGTGAAGGCATTCCATACACATTATCCAAAATCCACATCATAGCAATAAACACCTGGAAAATAAGTTATTCAGCTTTCACTGTGCAGCTGAACTTTTTTATTAGATCATGTAAGTTAAGACATAACCACTGCCTGCTTGACTGAAAACATAATTAAGCAAAATGAATGAAAGCGAAAAATATAACGAATCACTGACATTATATTTAGCCTTCGCTAAATTATCAGATGCAGCATAATAAAGTCACCTGATTCCATTTCCTTCATGCTTCTCCGTCACAAGGATAAAAGGATATAAGCCATACTAATTTTATTTACTCAACTAACTTTAGCAGTCTGCAGCTAATTCACCTTTTTAGCCAACATAAAGTTACAATTTTCTTTTAGACTGTAATTTTGTCTTTTTTCAAGAAGAACATGCTCAAGGAACAGGGTATTTGTGCGTTTTAAGAAAGAAGAAAAGCTGCATGAAGAAATATCAGATCCTCCAAATTACAAGCACTATTGAGATTAATCCATGGCATCAAACGTCTTGACTTAGAACAGTCATTCTAAGAATGTTGGCTTTTAAAAACCTTATTGCTTACGGTGATGAAACATGATGTTTAACACCTGTTCAAGGGCATAGGTAAGTTATTCCTTGACATATTTTAATCATTTTACTCTAGTCCCACAATAAGAAAGAAAAATGTGAATAAGCACTCTCTGAGACTGGGAAATCAAAAACATCTATAATTGGACCAGAATGGTAAACTATATTACATAAACTTTAATAAAGGTGTCATCACCCTGCAGGCTGATCATATGAACAGTGTTGACTGAATGGATCTTTTCAGCCCATCATGATGAATATACCAGGATATTCTGAGTACTGGAGGCTGAAAGAGTACACAATAAAAAATATACATTTTTGTAGCATTTAGACATAGATAGTGCCAAACCAGTCCAATCGCTTAAGAGGACCCAAAATACATAGATTCAGGCAAATAGAGGTTTCCCAGAACATTATGTCAACCCTAAAGCAAAGCTTTAAAAGTAGCAGGAAAAAAACCCACTAAATTAGTTGATTAGTTGGACTAAGTTTTTGCAGGAATAGACTTAAAGCTCGTTAGCTTAGAAAAAGGATATGTTGGGGAAAATATGATAGAGCTGCTTCTGCTAAATACAAGCCTGGCAATAAGGCCTTCCTCATGATTAGGGACTAATCTGGCATACATCACAGGTACTCCTCAAGTTATGAGCACAACTGGGGGCAGAATTTCCATTTCTAAGCAAGATGATTGCTAAGTAAGTCATGCCCAATTTTACAACCTCTTTTGCCATGGTTGGTACACAAATCACTTTGGTTCTTTAGTGAATCACATGGTCATTAAGCAAATCCCGCTTCTCCCCATGGACTTTTGCTAGTTGGAAGCTCGCTGGGAAGGTCACAAATGGTTATTGTGTGACCTGGGATGCTACAACTGTAAATACATACCGATTGCCAAGCATTCAAATTTTGATCATGTGACCCCGGGGATGCTGCAACAGTTCAAGAACCAGTCATAAGTCACTTTTTTTCAGTGACATTGCAAATTCAAACAGTAACTAAACAAATATATGTAAGTTGAAGACTACCTTGAGTCCAATCTGGATCCAGAAGAGAAGGTGGTCCTATCAGAAATGTGCCCAGCAGAATTTTGGGTGTGCCATCAGCCTAGACCACAACTGACAGAAGCAGTGCAGTGGCAGTACTGACCAGGGCACAGGTGTGCTGAAGTGGCAACAAAACTCCCAAATTTTATTGCCTAGGTAGTAATAGATCCCATCATTCTGTACGTTAGCCCACTTGAAGTATCTTTATTGTCAAAGTTTTGCCCTGTGGTGCAGTATTTCACTCAACTGAAAATAACAAATTATCAGACCCAAGAGTTTTAGTAATAGGTGGATACATTTTAAAGTATTTAGGAAAAAAGGTGAGTATAAATAATAAGTTAATCAAGTCAAACATATATCGATCGTTTAGATGGCAACTACTAATCCTCTGAAGTATTAATTTAACAGCACCTTCATTCTCAAAATAAGAGTGAATGCCATTTTGCCATTTTTAACAAATCTGAAAACAAGTTCCATCTGAATGAAATAATTATGTGTTCAGCACACTAACAATTATTTTGCAGAAAAAAAATTAAATGACATTGCTTGTAATGCCATTTTTTATTGTCTTATGTGTAATTTTAAAGAATATCCTCCTGACTCCAAGTTTGGCTTATACTGATGAGACATGCATGAAATACATGAATATATGAAAATTGCATTCATAATGCTCCTATAAAATATAAAAGAATGGGGTATGCATCATATTGTTTAAGGTTCTCCTCAAAATACATGAAAAAAATGTTACAATACTGTGTTTTTCTGATAACTGATTTCCTCACATATTGAGTTAGAAACTGCAAAGCTTTTTCAATGTTATTTCTGTTGACATTGTTATACATAAATTATTAACTGAATTCCAGAAATCTGAAAATGCAAATGAATTGCAGTGATGCTAAAAACTTGCCCCCTGTTATGCCACCAATTATTCATGCTATTCTTTATATCTTCCTAATAAAGCAGAGATACATTATGATGGCAAATATATCAGAAATGCTGTTAAGTCAATGACAAACTGCATATTTTTCATCTTCAAGGTCTTTGTGCAATATTCTACAAAGTACAAAACTAGCCAAGTAAATTCTAAACCAGGGCTCTCCAAACTGAGCAACTCTAAGATTTTTGGACTTCAGCTCCCAGAATTCTTCAGCCAGCCATGTTGGCTGGAAAATTCTGAAATCATCCCTGTTTTAATCGTAGAAACTGTATGTGTATATCCTTTTGCTTAACCCAAACTCCCAAGAAACCTGTTTCCTTGCTATCACATCTAGAAAGTAATGTGTTTGTTCTTTAAAATAAGAACTGTATTGCTTTAGTTATTATTTCAGGGTTTCCTATACAAAGTGTTGCATGGATAAAACAGCTCAGAAATGTCATTAATAACATCCTTCCATTGTTCTCAATCTACAGTTTAAGTAATATGAAATTGGTCTATTTTTTCAAAGATTCATTTTCATATAATCTATAAAATTTATGAGACCTTAATGGAATAGGAAAACCAATGTTTTTTTTCTGTATTATCTGTTATTTCTTTATATCCCTACATCTTAGCTTGAACAAGTCTTGTGTAAATGCATGCTAAGTCCATCAGAAAAAGGTAGTTATGCAAAATATCTATTTAAAAGGGGGGGATTAATCTAACATTTATGTTTTGAAGAAATAACATTGACTTCCATTTTGCAGAAGTCTAATGTGCACATTTGGCCCGGCCTTCCAGAAGTTACAACATACACATATAATACTATTCCCTAGTTTCCCATTGTTCCCATTGCCATTAGAGGGAAGAGTATAAGGAGATGATTTACTGGAGTAATACACACACACATACACACACACACACACCTTAGTTACTTTTCTGAAAATGAGATAATGAATTAGATTAGGAACATTTCAATATGGAAAAAGGGACATTTGCAAAATTAGCACAGAAGAAATAGTAACTCTGATGCACTCGTTGTCAAAATTTAACCCGTTAAACAGCTCAACATATTTACTGCAGATTGTCAGTGAAATGAAGAATTAATCATGGCCTATCAGAAGACTGAGCCAATATGAACTCAGTTAAGTATAATGCTGCACTTATATCCACACCAGAAATGTGTAGAGCCAGGATAGAAAATCCAGAGCTTGCTAAATAAGTAGCAGCATCTTTCATTATTGACCATGCTGGCCAGGCTGTGGGTAACTGAAATTGTACAATAATTGAATATCTCAGGATAAATAAGTTTTCATTGTGGATCTTTTTTAGACTTTATGCATAGGCTTTATGCTTCTTGCAAATAAGACATCTGTATTTGTCCATATCTACATGCATACATGTAGATATATACATATATAGTTTTAACATATGTGAATCATAGTGAGTATTTGCAATAAAGTATCATTAATATAACACCACAGCATCCAATGAAAGAATTTCACCATATAGAAATAAAGAAGATTTCCAGTGATCTGCATGTTCTACATTACAGGTCAATTGATGGTATCAAGCCTTATTTCATGGTTGCCCTGCTTCCAACTTAAAAATTGCAATTTATTGCTTGGGATTTTTGATAATGGCCATCTGCTCCTTCTTGAATAGTCTTGATGTGAAGGAAGGAAAAAAAAAAGGGAAGGGATAGAAACAAAGAAGGACATGATACAAAAGTAAAAAAAGAAAAGATCATACCAGATTCTGGAACACCCTTTGCTTACCTTTTTAAACTTGCATGAAGTGCCCAATACAGTACGGCAAAAAAAAGGAGCCCTCAACAAAGCACATAATGACAACACCTTTTCCCACAACATTTAGTGTATGCATGTAATACATGTGTTGAAGAACTCAGTTTAGCCTGTATGCAATGATTCTGAGCTTAAAAGACAATGGATTGACTAACTGAATATTCTGCTTTGCACCAATCTGCAACCAAGTTTGCATCATAGAAAGAAACAAAGGATCTTCTGCTACTACAGTGATAAATGTGTTTTGTAGCATTTTGTGAATTCCCAAATAATACAGTAAACGGACGGGCTATGCAAAAGTTTGTAATCGCTTCAGGGAGAAGGTAATCTTGTTCCTAAAAAGTAAAACAAAAACTGCTTTACTTACAAGCTGTCTAAGATCTCTTTTAGACAGAAGAAGTTTTTATGTATCGTGTGCAGAATATGTGCAGCACATTCTGCTGCCTAACAGAAGTACCAAAGGTGACCTCCAAGTGACGCAGTGCATCTGAACAAGGCAAATAATGTCTACTTCACAGCATAAAGTACTTTTGTAAAGCAAATTATAATGTTCCTGATGATTATTGCGGAAGAATTGCAGAATTGGAGCAAACTACCTTTAATTTAATTGTAATTAAATAAAGTCTAATGCAGGGATGTCAAACTCACACGATGTATCGGGACTTTTTCCCCTTTGCTAAACTGGGTGTGGGCGTGGCCAGCGCATGACACATCCAGATCGCGGGCCAGTAGTTTGACAGCCTGGTCTAATGTGTCTTAGAAGGACCAAATCTGAATCCAACTAACTGATACTTCCTCTATCAAACAGAGGAATTTGGGACAATCCCTTTATTCACATTCTATATAGCTTCAATTCTTGCCTCAAAGTAAAGACAAAAAAAAAAGATGAACGGGAGATCATATTGATGACTGAGAACACCCTCATTTTGAAGGATTTGGGCCTTGCTTCTACATGATAGTAGACAAAGAAAAGCATTAAGCAGACAGAGGGGAGGAGTAGATTTATGAATTATTGGGGAATGGGAAATGCATCAGTTGACTGCAGTTTGAAAGATGTCTCCCCTGAAGCTCAGCAAAATTGAAAAGGCATCCACCGAATCTTAAAAGAAATTCCTCTGATATCACCTAGGCTACCTTTTTAATAGATGATTTGTATGCAACACTTTCGAGAGAGTTGAGGGTATTACAAGCCACTGAATCAGGCACAAATAACTTCTAGATACATTTTTGAAGTAATGGGCAAGATGCGTGATCTAAGACTTCTGCAAGCTTTCTATAAGGCCACCCATCTTCATAGAACTTCTGTCATTATTTTCTTTGTTTTGTCAAACATTCAAACTTACATGCTTGAAACATATCTGTCTACCTCACCAAGTGTCACCTAGTATCTTGGGATCACAACTCATGAACTCTTAAACAATCAAACATGTGACTTGGCTGAGCAATTGAAACTCAAAAAGCATAGAAATAGTCAAAGCAGGGGAGGTGGCCATGTTGAGGCCTATAAGCACAAGCCCCAATAAGCATCATAGCAGGGGAGTAGCATGGAAAGGAAGGTGCAAGGTCTTTGCTGTTGCTTCTACAGCCTTCCTCTTCTGTTGACGCATCCAAGTCAGCCATTGCTTTGTCAAGAACATGGCTTCCATTTCCAGGCTCCTCTTCCTGCTTCTCAGTCAGATAACCTTGAAATGAAACAAACAAGCCTGGGCCATGTAGTAGAAGAGGCATTCTCAAAGGTTTTATCAGGACTTGTTAGCATTTGCTTTCTTCTATTCAAACAGGAACAAGGAATGAAAAAAACATTCTCAGGCAACAGAGGAAAGGGGAAGTTGCTTCTGAAGGGAGGAGTTATAAATGCTGTGTATATTCATGGTTGTATATTTCCTTGAAAAAGGAAAAAGAGGTCCTTTGTGATTCTAAAAGTTGAGCAGGAATAGGGAAGGAATAGTTGGAAGTGCCCAATTTGGTGAAGGGAAGATTCTTATGGGATTCAAGTCCACCGTTGTGATGATGCAGAAGAAGGTTTGATGGCTTCTAGATTCTAAATTAACATCTATAGATGTTACCACGTCTATCAACATCTCGCTCTTTCCCGTTACAATTTTGAAATTTTGTTGGGCCTCCATCATGGCTAAGTTAGTTGCCCTACCTTCTGTGGTTCAGTGGGGCTGGTAGAAAAACATTCATTTTTAATAGTTTTTATGTACATCTGGAAATGGCTCTATGGAATCCCAAACCATGTGCTCCTTTGTTCTCTCTTCAGAGAGAATCTTGGAAGATCTTTATTTATCCCATTTTCAAGAACTAACCTGAGAAAGAGAGCACAATGCTTATTTCTTACCATTTCTATCAGACCAGGATTGAAGTTGTTTGATTTTGTGCCATTCTTCCTACCTACAATTCATAAGAACTACAAACTTGATGATTGCCTAAGCTAAAAAAAATAGTTTTCTTAATGTTGGGATTAAGGTTTTTTTTTATTGTACAATTTTCTGAGCTAATTTGATTTGATATTTTTCCATCCTCTGCACTTCTCTTCTAAATGTGGGTGACCATGTGGTACTTCCCTCCTCTTTCACTCTTGAATCAAATCTGTTTTAGAAATATGGCAGAATTACAAAGAAGCATTTTGCCAATTCTATTGCAAAGCTGTTCCAGAAAAGAGACCAACCTGCTGGTTGGTTAGCTTTTTTCATTGCATTGAGTTTCTTACGTCAGTACTGAAAGCAATGGCTTTGTAATTCTTTACCACTATACAAACAGCTATTTCATCATAACTAACATTATTGGACTGGAAACCGAATTATAGCTCTCACATCTGTCATTTATCATGGCAGCAAAGCTTCTGAGAATTCAGAGGGCCATCTGGAATCACAGTAGGAATAATCTATAGGGACAAGTGTCCTATTAGCGCTGATGATAAATCTAATTAGAAGGGGGGCTGTGCAACGGTAATACTTACATGAAGGATTATGTTTCACACAAGGAATCTTTTCCTTCATTATGTTCAGCCTTTTAATAATGTGATACACTAATGTAACATCTCAAAAATGCTAGAATATTCAACCCATTGAATGGGATAATTATCTAATTTTACCCACTCACTGGGAGAAGTCCATCAGTGGCATAGTGTGGGAAACCAATATAATTATTCATAACCGTAGAATGAACCTCATTCAAGCATTAGTAAAAAAAAAAATTACATTAAAAAAAAAGAAGTGCAGGATTGTGCAAAGCCAGTTGATAGTTCCACCACCTCTACCCACAGGTACAACTGTGGATAAAATTCTAACAAACCCTTTTACCAATAACAGTACCTGGGCTGGTAAATATGAGGTTACCTACATCTCTCAGACTCCATGTTTTGAGAACCAGTAGACCACATAATAAGATGAATTTGGGAGATGACGTAGTTTGCATAGAGGGGCCATATTGAATCACTAATCAATTCTCAGTAGTGGAAGGGCTCAGAGAGCATGAAGATCCAAACAACTATTTTCTTGTAGGCTTATGGAATCTCCATTTTACGTTCCTTGCACCTGTACACATACATGCATATGCACACACAAATCCATGCCTCTAAAATCAGCTAAGACATAATTTAATTCAAAATGACAAATAGAAGTGATTTCTCCACTTAGAATTTGTTGTTGAACAAAATGTTTCACTTTAATAATTGAATGTTAAAAACAACCTCCTACTCTCAAACATATTAAATTGCAGGACACCTAATTACCTTTTATTGTCGGAGTTCATATCAGGAGGAAGACGGGGGGGGTGTCCCCCTCACTTCCTATTAAGCTGGAGTTTAACTGATTTGTGATGGTTTCTGTGGTTTTGTTTCTTTTTTTTTCTTTTATGGTATACCTTTCTTTTTTTTTTTTTTTTTTCAAGGAGATAAAGAGCTTTTATTATTGAAAAAATTTTATACAAAGCATTTTTCAAATATAACCCCATC
>JANHFL010002345.1:138983-151288 GCA_032468155.1 Oxyrhabdium leporinum
AGGGAGGGAAGGGGAGAGGGAGAGAGAGAGGGAGGGAAGAATGGGGAGAGGGATGGAGAGAGGGAGGGAGGGAGAGAGAGAGAGAGAGAGAGGACACAGTGCCACCATCTCACTTCCAACATTTAGTCACTAATGGAGTCTAAATCAGCATCTTTCATTCATTTCCATAGGATATAAACAGGATGGGATAATTCAGTGAGACCTCACAAGAAAGGTAACAACCACAACAAAATCTGAAAAATATTTACAGGTTTCCCACACTGACATTTTTATTACTTTGAACAGCTACAGGAAGCTATAACCATATAATGGTGCATCCGTAGAGCTTAAAACCAGTACAATTCCAGTTGCTTGACAGCAGTGTTCAAATTTACTCTCTCTCTTTCTGCGTGTGTGTGGAGGCAGGAGTGTGTGTTTGCATGTGCACATGGATATGTGTGTATGTCTGTATCTCTCCCTATGTGATGCTCTGTTTGCTTCTGTTTACTTGTTTCAGATATTTTTTCTCCTGGGATGAAAGAAGTAATTTTGAGTTATATGATATACATAACTAGAGAAGAATTTGTTCTCTTAGACTAATGGGGGAAACACTAGAGTTCACTTCAGAGAGTTGTAAAGAAAGTAATGGAAATCTAAATAAAATTGATAGTTGTTTGTGCCATTTGTTTTAAGGGTATTCATCATTATTATTATTATTATTATTTTATTTGTATTTTTTTTTGCATTATGTACGGTTTTCTTATGATACATGGTTATCTTAATATTAGCAATGCCTGTATTATATCCAGATTGTTTGATGAGATAGGTTTTTTCATGTGCACTGCATAGAAATACAGTTCATCTTTGGAATGGAAGTGCTCATAACTACTTTATGTGCTGGATTTTGTTGGAATCATCCTGCTTGTTTGAAACCAGGAAAAAAAGATGAATATTTTATCACCAGTGCTGATAATTGATTGCAGAAATGGTATTGCTTCATTACTTTATTTTTTCAATCAATATTCTCACATACTGTTTGATCATTTCCCTTTCTGTCTTCCTTCTTTTCCTCTCACTGACATTTATTTTTCCATCTTCACTGAATCACATTCCAACTATTTTGAATGGAAAGGCTGTAATTTATGAATGACAGGAATGGCTTTGAAATCAAGTCATAGGTGACATATCAGAAGGGTAACATTCCAGTCTCTTTATCTTCCTGTTTCCTGACTTGGATGCATCTGGCCTAGTCATTCCCTTAAACATAGATGTTATCCAACTTGGTTCAGAACCTTGGATCCCAATTCTCAGTATCTACTGTACTCTGATGCAACCTTTACAAGTGAGATCTGAATTATTTCCTGGGTGAATTAACGATCAACAGAGCCTATTTAGGATCACACTGAGAAATTACAGTATTATGAACTTGCATCTTATGTAGCTGAGATTTATTGTAAGCAAACATCCATGAAATTAAGAAACGAGTTCTGCCAATCTCACTCATGATAAAACACAGCAAGATGCTTTTTTTTTTCTTAGTGAAAAGCAGTGTTGGTAATTTTCACAATCTGAAAAAGAGCACAATATTTCTACCCAATCATTTTCTTATCTGTGACTCCTTCTGTAAGATCCAGAGTGTCGTATCTCCCAAGTTTCATTTCCCCACTAACAAAATGTAAAATAAGATTGCACAAAACCAGTTTTCATGATAAAACTTCTCAAACAAATAAAACCAAATGCAGAATTACATTCTCTGTTTAGTTCACTGCTCATAGGGAAAAAAGTTTTAACAAGTGTTTTTGTAGAGCAGGGGTCTCAAACTCAATTTCATTGAGAGCAGCAGTAGGGTTGTGTTTGACCTCGGGGGTGCAGGGGGGCATGGCCAGCTCAACATCACTCGAGGCTCCATTTTCAATTGTGATGGCCCACCCAGGATCCGTTTTTGGCCGCAACAGCCTCCTGCAGCCCTCTGCCAGTAAAAATGGAGATCGGGAAAGTTGCGTGAAGGAGGCCATCATGGCCAGCTCCATTTTCACTGGCAGAGGAACCACGGGCCAGTCCTTCACTATTTCCAGGGCGGGCCTGCGGGTCGGATCTAAGCACTCCTTGGGATGGATCCGGCCTGCGGGCCTGGAGTTTGCAATCCCTGTTATAGAGGAACAGAATTATTTTGTGTTATTGTCTTTAAGGGAATCCACACTATTTTCCACCTTATTTTGGCTATTATGGCAAACAGTAACAATGAAGGTTCACCTGATGACCCACCAAGTCATGCTATATAATAATAAATACTATTTTAAGTTGTACAAAAAAATGGATCTGTATTGGAAAATGGTATTTTGCTTTTTTCCAAACATCCCATTAGAATGATTTTACTTGGTAATATTGCATTGCTTTTAAAGGCAAGTAGGGGACAATAAGACACCAATTTCCAAGTGAGTTCTACTAGCAGAGAGAGTACAGGTATAGAAAGGTAGAAAAATCCTGCAGCTATCAAATACTAGATTATAATTGAATAAATGGAAAATTACTTTTATTTCATTTCATGTTCTATACCTTCCCATCTCCACTGCATTAAAGTTACATAACAGATATGTCAGCCAACTTTTTCTGGTTTTTCCACAGTTCTGAAATGCCTTTCTGGAAGGTATGATAGCCTTAAACCGATTAAACCAGCTGAGGATCTAAAAATAGACATGCTTTTCCTTTTTCATGGTTCAGCTCATGAAAAGTAGAGGCAACTTATTCATTTACTTCCAACATTCATATACGTGTTTAAGATGCCATTAGAGTATTTCCAAGCCAAGCTTCAAAAAAAATAATCAGGAGCTTAAATTTTCCAATATTCTCCTTTATAAACTGAAATGAAAGCAGGAGAATTAATTGCTAATTCACTCTACATTTCTGTCTAAAACAGAAGAAAAGTAAAAGATTGAGGGAGAGTTCAATCAAGTGGTGGGAGTGCAAGAATTTCCTCTGGAAAATTCCTGACATAGGATTCAGGGACCATGTAGGAAATCCAGGAAAAACTCATCTTGATTTTTTTTCTTTCCATTAGTTGGATGCTGGGTTAGGGAATACAGGAAGAAAACAACACACACATGCACACACATGCACACACACATCAATTTCCTAGCATTTATTAAATTATTGAAGATCTACTTTTACATGTGATGTCTTGAATTATTTAGAAAAGTGTGGGTAATCTTGGTTGTTTGTAACACAGTGACAACTAAGAAATAAAATAATAATAATGTTCAGAAGCTGCCCCCTTGCATATATTATAATCAACATGGATTAACCACCAAGAGACAATTATGTGAAATTATGTTGAGCCCAAGCCCAGAGACGACATGGCGATATTCAAAAAAATTCAATATTTTATTTGCTTGCAGCTAATGGATAGAATCTTGCCAAACTAAAGTTATAACCTTCTAATCTACTACATATATCCTGAGAGATTCTAGAGTGGGACTATCCTGAACCTCTTTCCCCTTCTTTCATCCAACTCAGGATTGTACAGTCTCTTAATCAGAGCCTTTCTCTGGGAAAGCTCAGGATTGTCAGAATTCTGCCCTATGCTCCTGCAGGTGTACATGACATCACAAGTTATAAGTCTATGAGTCCTACACTTATTACTGCGCTGTAGTAAACGTTTAACTGTTTTTCAATAAGCCTGGTGACACATATCACACCCATGTAAAGATGCATAATGTTCCAGATGTTTTGTTATAATCTACATTGATCATCTTCTCTGATTTCTCGCCTGCAAGTAATGTGCTCATTATTTACATTGGCAGAGATATATTTGTTTTCTCTTGATAGTGTAACCTGGTTCTCTTATCAACTGAGTCACTGCAATCTGATCAAAAATTTATTTACAATCTGTCTTGTCTGTAAGTAAATTTAAAAGGAACATTTAGCCTGTTGGTGTAAAATCACTTTGGTATTTGACCTTCTTTTCAAAAGAAAAGTCTTGCAAGATAAAATAAAACATGGAGGCAGTACCTGGCTATGTCTGTGCCTTGAAGCTATGTGGGAGACTAACAAAGAACATCCCACATCTTAGAAGAAACCAACAGAAAATCACTTCAACACTGTTGATAAGAAAATTACTTTCAGTGTGTCCCTGAAATCAAGAAATGAGATTGACTTAAAGGAGATTTTATTGATTTAACTATTCAGATCAGTACTCAGTTATCCTGGTTTTACAAGAGAGCATAAAATAAGGACAGAGATTCAGATTAGGTTTGGCAACAAGTGCCATGAATAAAACAGTGGAGAAACCATTCTTTTCATATCAGTGCCAGTTTACACATGACAAAGTCTATGCAGTTTATTAACCCTGTGGACATTTGAGTTTCCCCTGCCCCATTTCACTAAAACCAAGTGAGGACTTTAATATGTTTAATATTGGTTTGTAGGACCTGAACATTTATCTTGTGGGACAGTTACAAATATTCATATATTCCTGAAGAAAACATAAGGTTTCCATCATCGGACGTTCTTCATCATTTCACACTTGTGCGTGTTGTGGCTGAATTTGGGATATTTCTGCCCTATGTCCGTAACTTTCCTGAGATCATGTCCTAAAGACCCCGATCCTTTGGATGAAGATCTTGTAGACCAGGGGTGTCAAACTCACGTCATCACGGCAGTATCACATGACATATCGGGATTTTTTTCCCCTTCACTAAACTGGATGGGGGCGGGGCCATCAGATGACACATCCGGCCTGCAGGCCATAAGTTTGACACCCCTGTTATAGACCATTCTCACAACAGAACATTAACAGAATTTACAGCCTACAATTTTTTGTCCTTTTTTATTGTCCTCCTTTTCTTCTCCAACAAGATCTCACCAAACTTACCAGAAGCATGTAAGGTGGTTGAAGGAAACAGAAAGCTTGAATTGCAGAGCTTTTGATTATTATTTACTAAACCCCCAAATCATGTATAATCAATTTATTATTTGAGAGTATGTATTAACATTTCCTTGGGGGGGGGGAATTGAAAAACATGCATATAATTGTTTGGTTCTTAACTGTTCTTCACTTTAATGCTTTGTTTATTTATCATATGGTGCCTTTAGGCAAAGCAATCGTACTGGGCATACATTAACAATTATAAAAACAGATAATGTGTAAAGTTAAAAGTCTCTGCAACAAAAATGCTAGTAAGCACAAATGTTATTTGCTGCTGACAGTAATTCTGCCTGTAGGGACCAGAACATCAAGCTAAAAGCAACTTCCAGTAAATATGTGATTAAAGCTTTTTTTCTTGAATAGATTTTTCAAAGTTCTTAATGGAGGTTGTAACAATTCAATAGAAAAGGAACAGGTAACTGATTATATGGAGATACTCTAATTCCATTAGAATTCAATCAGAAATTAAGGAAAAAAATGGAAGCAGAAATAATTATTGCTGGAATAATTATTTGCAGATAATCAGAATTTTGCATGTTAGATTCAGTCTGACAAGCATCCTGGTTAAAAGAAGTATCTGATTATTTCAGATGGGATATCTTAATAGCTTTTCAGTTTTAAAAGGTGAAGTAACGGATTTATGATTAAAGTTCTTTTCTACTTACAGCGCATTCTCACCACAATTCTTTTGTGGTGAGAATGCGCTCTTCCATCCTGTGCAAATCATAGTTTGTTACAAT
The DNA here is from genome assembly GCA_032468155.1 of Oxyrhabdium leporinum. Lineage (NCBI taxonomy): Eukaryota > Metazoa > Chordata > Lepidosauria > Squamata > Cyclocoridae > Oxyrhabdium > Oxyrhabdium leporinum. The sequence continues at coordinate 144,627 of JANHFL010002345.1, forward strand.
AACATAAGTCAATCTAGCCAATCATAGTTTATGAAACAAACCATGTTTAAAGATACCATGGTTTCTTTTAATGGCTGAAACCAATCATTGCAAAGCCCACCAAGCAACTGAATAATAAATTCAATTTAACTGGAAACAAATGTTTTCTAAATTATTTGAATGTACTTTCTTGTATCTTAACATGTGATATATTATGTGCCTGCTGGAATCATGCCAAGCAGAAGTCCTCTCTAATTACAATAATTACATGTAGGATTATATTTAATGAAAAGAAATGTATCCATTCATTTCAACTGATCTTACAGATTTTTGAACATGTATGGTTCCAAGTAAGACTACACAGAACTATAAGCAAGAGCAGGAATGTGACTGAATAGACAGATTCCATCATAGATGAGAATATGTTTGCTTCCTAAATAGAAAGTTTTATGTAGATACATAGATGATAGATAAATTATATATAGATAGATGACAGGTAGCTAGAGAGTGACAGACAGGCAGACGATAGAGAATTATCATTATTCAGCTGGATTTACAAAATGGTTTAAACTTTAAAATATTGCAATCCTATATTGGGAAAATATATTTTTCTAAAATCACTACAATACATGTCAATTAAAATGCATAAAATTGGTCTACACGTTTGTTTTATAAAGTGTAGAGAACCTTCAAGAATAGGAGGAAGAAGTTCTACTAAATCAATGATTCAGCACGCCGGGTTTGAGTCTTCTTGAAGAAACTCATTTGAATAAATGACTAAGTCAGACTCCTCCTAATTCACATTAAGATTGTGAGGGAGGGAGGGAGTACATTCAGACTTGAAAGATTCTGTTATTATAATTGTTACAATAAGAGTAGTCCTGACCTAGTGGCATTGATTTCTTAGTCTAGTTTAACTTATAAGGTTGACATCAAAGCACAACTACACATATAGTATCCTTATTAAGTTAGCAATATTATTGTTTCAGAGCTTCCAGCAGGTGTGTTTTTTTTAAATTTTACTGTTTAGAGCATGCTGCATTATTATTTTTGTAGGTCTTGTTCTGTATCATGGATTATTTAAAATGTGTATACCATTCTCATTATTTAAATTTTTGTCATCTTGTAATTATTAGTGAATCAACCTTAAATATAAAGCCCTCCCCATGTTCTTATAAATTATCCCTAGTATGATTTGTCATAAAAACACAGCATACAAATAACCATATTATGATAGAAAAAAATAGCACTTTAGCTTGAATCATGTATATATTCATTAGTTTCTATAAATGAATTCATTTTCTTGAATGTAAATTGCACATCCAGCTCCCATTCACTCTTTAAATCCAACAGATCAGATTTCTTATTCTCAAGTATCTAGTGTGGGAAAAGATACAAACTTTATGAATACAATTAAAGAAATCTTAAGTATTACCCAGAATTTGTCCTTACAATTCTAAAAGTATTTCTCTGCCACTAAATGATTGGTATTAAACTTTTGTAAGATCTAGTGAGAATGTATGGGTTTTTTTAAAAAAAAAAAGCCAATCCTTAACTCTTCTTAAGAACAGGATTATTACATGTACTATGTGAAGATATTGTTATTTGTTGGAACTGTTTCCCTAAACCATGCTTTACAGTTAAGCCATATATCTCAGTATGAAAAGAGTCTCATTGCACAATAATTTAACAACAAGAATATGGAACAAGACTGAGTTTATCAGCAACGCACCAACAATAGATCAGATGCTTCCTATTATCTAGAAAGAATGTGTTAGAGAGAGAGAGAGAGAGAGAATACAAATACAAACAATCATTCTCCTACAGTTAATTAGGCTGTTTCCATGTTTCATTTATATAGCAAAGATCCTGCAAATTCAAAGTATCCACTTCAATTACACTAAAATCCATTAAACATTTGCAGGTGGTAACTTTCTCTCACTCTGCCCATTCATGGGTTGCAATACCATACGGCATAGTATTTGTGTAAATTAATTCAATACCTCTCAGCCACCAGCATCAGGAATTTCCACATTCAGTTTTTGTCTTTTATGAATTCATAAGCTTCTCTTTGGCTTTCCAGACATTTTTAAATAAAATATATAACACCGCTACAGACCCATTTTCAGGAAGGAAAGGTTGTGTGTTATGACGATGGAATTAGAGACAGGATCAGCAAAGGAACAGCCATTCTAGATGAGATGGGCAGCATATAAATGAAAAGAAATAAATAAATAAGAATGAATGAATGAATGAATGAATGAATGAATGAATGAATGAATGAATGAATGAATGAATGAACAAATAAATAAGCCTGGTCATGCCAAGTGGCAAGAAAAAAACATGCAAACAGAAAATCCCATTCACCCATCCAAGCCCGTCCCCCCCAAAAGTTATAAAAAGGAAAAGCCCAGAGCATGTCCTTGGAAGCAGTGGTGGAATGTAGCCGGTTCTCACCAATTTGCCCGAACAGTTAGGTAATTGCTTATGCAGTTTGGAGAACCGGCTAAAAATAAAGTGCAAAAAAGGTTTGTTTTCTCTTTCTCTCACTTCAGATAATAACTCCAGGCAGACAGCCAAGAACCACTTGATAGTTGCATCTGGAATGTAGCTGATACATGCTGAATCAAGTCAATAAACAACAGAAACTGACAGGATTAGGGCAGGGAAACCTATCAATCACCCATCTAGGGATGGGATTAACCTCTTCCCTTCAGGAAGAAGGACAAGATTACAAACATTTTCATTATAAAGAGTATTAAGTAACACTTCTGTGATCAGCTGATACTCCCTGGAGTTCCCCAACACCTTTTATAGCTGCTGCAGTGTTGGCTACTTCTTGTTTTTTCCTGGGGGAAAAGATACAGGAGGGAACAATGATGCAGCTTGATCATACAGGCAGTGAATTTAATGCATGTGTGGTTCAGCCAGAGGAAAGAAAAATGAACTCAGTTTTCTTCACCCTGTTTTGTGGGCCAGACAAAACAGACTGAAGGCATTTTCTTTCAGTGCTTTCACTTTTTTGTAGCATTTTTTTTGTCTTTTGGATTGTAGTCAATTGTAGTCAATTTACAGTTACAATTACGTCAAGGGCACACAGAGACTTTGACATACACACACAAAAGCAAGGAGAAAAAGAGAGGAAAACAGAACTCTCATGTTTACACACACACACACACACACACACAGGTCATTCCCACCATAAATCTCAGTTAAATTAGGGAAGGCACATATCTTAGCAAACATCTCATGTGGTTTCATGGTAGACAGAGAAAAAGAGAGAGAACAAAACAAAACCCCAACATTCCTATTTATATATTCCCCCTTTTTAAAAGTACTTTTATTTAATCAAATTGGTTTTTCTTGCTTCATCCCTGAGCAGAGCACATTTCTCACATAGCTTGTGCATGCACATCTTCCTCATTCCTGCCTGGATGGGCAATCAGTCTCCCTTGGGGAGATTTTGGTGGGATCCTAGACTCTGAGCTTCCCATTTCCTCATCTGCTCTTCCCACTGTCAGCGACAAGACTCCAAGGCTCCACTCTCTTTTCTTTTACTTGAGTCCCTCGCAACTGCAAAATACACCACCCCCAACAGGTGAAAGTACCTTCTAACCTGTGGTCAACCCCTCAGTTTTTCAGGCAAATGGCCTGGGAGGACTCTGTCCACCAAAATTACTCAGAGTATGGGTACCTGCTTTCCAGAATAGGGGTCTGCTCAGTGATGCTCAGCCAGTCACCCAAGAGTGAATCTCTCACTTGCCTTTCAACCCCTTCCCACATACTCTCTCCCTTTCTTAACAGAAGGTCCTGTGGTCTGGGTCTGACCCCCTATACTTTCCAGGCTCTGCTTTCTGTGGTCAGGAAAGGCACAGAGGAAGCAAGATCCAGCTTTGGCAGAGAAGGGATTTTTTTTCTCAAGTGCATTCACACACAGAGACACATACTCTCTTTCACCTCCTGGGCTTTTAAAGTTAAAATTTAGAGGTACTCACTTTCTTTCCAAGCAACCTTTGAGCTCAAAACTCAAAACCCCTTTAAAACCCTTGTTTCAAATGGCCAAGATCTGGGGAAAATCCACCCACAGACTTAATGGGCCCGTGCCGGCAAGGGGTGCTTAACTGGGCCAGGTCCACTGGTCAGGTTAGCTTGGAGTCCCATCTGGGGTGCCAAGTTGTTGGAAGAAATTTCCATCTGGGTTCAATTCCAAGTGGAGCGAAAAACACTGGAAACATGGTGAGTGCTTGGAAGGATGGTTTAATGGAGCAGAACCATTAAGCACATGGTCCTGGTGCAGCTGAACACATGGAGTGGAGATTTATTTATGCCCTCTCTTGGGCCTTGCAAGAAATATATCCTATTGGTTGTCAGACTCCCAGGGGGCTTTGTGGGGGCTTGTAGGCTGTCTGTGTCCCAGGCTTGGTTGAATTTTGCTGGGTGATGATGTAATGAAGAGGTTTGTGTTCTGAAAGGGTGTTGGACACTTCCTATTATGGCTTAATAGCTTTGTCCTGGTTTGGATCTTGAGTGAGGGCTAACCCTATCACTCTGGAGCTGAAGGCCTTTTGTCTTGTAGATAGGATGGTCCAGTCTTTCTGGGGCTATTAACAAGTGTGGGGGCAGAGAGAGGTGGGACTGACGTCGTGGTGATACGATGTGTCTCAACGGAACTCCGTGAGGCCGCCAAATCCAAGCTGCTGGGGGTGGTGGTTCCAAAATGGACCTAAATTGCCTCGTAGGGGCAATGAACAGGAAGAGCACAGTCCACTGATCACAGAGAGCCCGCAATCTCCCTGAGTGATCCGGATAAGACTCTTCAACTTGTCAACTGGAAGGTGGCCATTGTGTGCCACTCCAAAGCTGGGACAGCCACTGGAAAGAAGAGACAGTGTGATCGATCTAGGTGAGAGACTTTAAACTCTGAACTCTAAACACTAATAAAAGAAAAAAGAGCCCCCTGGAGAATAATTGAGAGAAAGTGAGACCAAAAGGGGGGAACTGTTTTCCCTTTCCACCTCTGGAAGTAAGCGGCAAGGAAAGCTTAAGAGCTGTTACTCAGAACAGAAAATTGACTAAAAGATTTGCTGGAAGAGTGTATTCAGAAAACTGGACTGAGTAAATATAACATTTTCAAACCTTTAAATCAGAAATTTTTTGGATCTTATAAACTGACTGTATGGTACTTTTTGTTTTGTTTTTTTCTCTTTTTTGCTACTATACAAAGCTTACTTTAAAACCTGCATTGGGATAGATAGCACAAAGGAGGGAGAAAGAGAGAAGCAGAGCAACAGTGCCACCTACAGACAAGAGAAAAGGGAAATATAATCTTGAAAGCTTAAGAACACAATGATAAGATATTGTTTTGACTGAAGAATTAAGACAGAGAGCGGAACACTGAGAACATTGTTCTTTAAACAGTGCAGCTCTTGGAACTTAAAAGAAAATAGAACAGAGAAAGCAAAATAGACGCTGAACAGCAAAATAATTCCTTTTCCTTCTGATTCTTTTGTCTTTTGCCTTTTGTTTCCACTTTTTTTTCTGCTCTGTGAACTCTCTGTGAACTCTTTTCTGCTCTGTGAACTTTGGATATAAAACAACTGATGGCTGAACTCTGGGGCTTGGTGGGCCTACTTGTAATATAATTCAATACTTTATCAATTTTTACTCCCTGGAGAAAATGGATTAGGGTTTGAAGAACCTGAAGATAAAAGAAGGGATTTAAAGATTGATAATATCCGGATTTGGATTATAGTTTACATTTTTTCTCCTTTTTGACACTTTCATTTTTCCCTTGGATTATAACATAATTACATTGTTTACTCTCGGTGGATTACAATTAATTATTTAAAATGAAGAAAACAACATCTGCACCATCTTCAGCTCCGCCATCTATAACTTCCAGACCATCGGGTCAAAGGTCATTGGAAGCCATGTTACAACAGGAGAAAACAAATGGAATAAAAACTATGATACAAGTCCTCCACAAGGATATGAAGGAGAGATTAGGGAAAGTAGAAGGAAAAATAGAGAACCTTCAACAAATGATGTCGACAACTGAGCAATGCATACAAAAAGTTGAAGAGAAAGCTGAGCAAACAGAAAAAAGAGTGGGAGAAGTTGACCATAGACTTACATTAGCAGACAAAAATAAAATAAAGAAAGAACAATAATTTTATTAGGGTTGGATAGGGCAGATTATTACCTGAGATTTCAGAATATGGAAGAAGAAAAGGGAGAAAACCTAGCAGATATAATGGCAAAATTACTGGCAGGGACGTTGGAAGTGACAGAAGAAAAAATCTTGGCTGAGATAGATGAAATATTCAGAGTAAACACTAGATATGCAATAAGAAATAGACTTCCTAGAGAGGTCCATTTGAGGTTCACCAAGAAGGCGATAAAAGCAGAGATTATGCAGAGCGCGAGAGATGAGCCCTTAACATATAAGGGGAAAGAAATAGTAATCTTAAAACAGATTCCAAGAAGAGTTAGAGAACTAAGGAAGGAATATCAGATAAAACATTTAATTAAAAAAGGAATAAATTTTAGATGGCTGATTCCAGAGGGAATATTGGTGATCTGGCAGGAACAAAGACCTAGACTAGTTTCAATAGAGAAGGCAGAGCCATTTTATGAATATTACTGGGGATCACAAGAGGAAGCAATAGTGGGAGAAGGGAGGA
>JANHFL010002345.1:158539-171789 GCA_032468155.1 Oxyrhabdium leporinum
AGAGAGAGAGAGAGAGAGAGAGAGAGAGAGAGAGAGAGAGAGAGAGAGATAGATGCTAAAGACATGTTAAAGCTGTAGAGATATAGAGAAGGCAAACAATTTTAATAAAAGTTTGTTATTAAACATATATATATATAGGTATACATTATATATTTTTATAATTTTATTAGAAGTTTTTAAAAGGCACATAAAAACTAATACAAACTAATGTGAAGTAAGAAATAAAAATCACTGCTGAATCGTTCCATCTTTGTGCAGAAAATAATCCCGCAGTAGTTATCATGCACAAAAAAAGTTTCATGATTGTTCCCAACTGTTTGTCCAACTGTCCTGAAAGAAGACTTTTTGTACGTTAATATTTAAAATCATGCAAATCAGTGTATGTATTTGAATCTACAATTTCCTAGCTTTTTTACATGTCCACCAAGCATGATAAAATATTACTTCTTGTTTTTCACCTTTCAAACAAGAATTTGAAATGCCTTTATATATTTTATACAATTTTTCTGGTAATAGATACCAACAATAAATCATTTTATAAAAATCCTCTTTAAGGTTATAACATAATGTAAATTTCAGTCCTTTCAACCATATATTTTCCCATCCATTTGTATATTGTAACCAAAATGCTTAGCCCGTTTTACCATACATTATTTCACTCATTCTTCTTCTGATTTATATTAAAATAGATATTGATACACTTTAGCATTTAATTTCATTTCAGACTCAATCTTACAATGTTCAAAACCATAAACTACTTGTCTACTTTAAGTCTTTCTAGTAACTATAAATAAGAAAACCATTGGCAACCCTCTGCTACCGAATCTTCCTTTGTTTTTATTTTGTATTCCTCTTGCCAAAATTCTAGGTATTCATCTATTTTCCCCAGAGAGGAGTCACTTACTTTATACAAGTTAGAATAATATAGGTGAAATGTTTGTTTTTTTTCATGGCCAGACTATACATTAATACAGTTGCTCCTTCTTGTATATCTTTTTCTTTTCATAATTCAAATGCCAACCATTTTCCTGGCTTGTTTGCAAACTCATTTTTTTTGTATTACATAATTCATTTCTAATTCTATTTCTCTTATTGCTGACATAGATAACTGTCCTGCTAAATTTGTTTATACAGATTTAGATATAAAACATATAAGCCATTTTATGTATGCAAGCAGATTCATTGCTATTTATTTGCACACAATTATATCACTGCCATGTTACCAGTCTTCGGTTGTTACAATTCATCACATGGTTTGACCCATTTTAACACGCCATCAAAAATTGCAAAAGAAGAGAGAGACAAATCAGTTATGTCAATTAAACATTACTGACATCCTTTTTTAATATAAATTTAATGAAATATTTAAAAACAAGAGTAAGTAGTAATATAAACTAAAACAGAGTAAGGAAAAAAAATAACAAGGAAGAAATAGCAAAGCAAACTGAAGGGGAAAAAGGAAAAAAGTAGAAGAAAAATAGAAAAGAAAGAAAAAATGTATAAAGAGCTTCCAATCTTCTTTACAGAAGTTATAAATACAACTTACCTCTTTCTTTAAAGTTACGCCATGATTCTTCTTTCTATAGTCTATTTTACCTAATCACCAAAACTTTAGATCATAAGTTCTTTTTTTTCTCTTTTATGCAAAAAGTTCATAAGAGGTTTCCAGTCAGCAGTAAACATAGATATTGTTTTTTGTCTAATCGAACAGGAACATTACTGGCATCTTGAAAGAGTTATTCATGCAGCTATTTTCATGGGAAACATATTCCTTAAGTTGGAAACCTATGTCTTAAGATAATTATATTGCATGTATTAAAGTACAGAGGCATGATTATATGATTTGCTAAACTCAAAAGATAGTTCTAGCAATTCTCCTTTGATTTCCACTTTGCACCTGCAAGGTATATTACAATACTCAATGTTCCATTGAATAAATGGATTGCTTGTTATCAGTGCAAACTGGAGATACAATGTAAAGGGAATAAATTCCCATACGCTCCATGTACAGTTCAAACTTTGTTAAATTATAAGTCCAGTTAAGGTAATTTGACACAGTGCAGTCATGCTACCATATGAAACTATTTTTAAAAACACAGGAAAGTTGTCTCAAATTTAACTGACTGTTGCTACGGAAGACAATGCCATTGAAACTTTGAACAGTCATTAAATGAATGGCTGTAAGTCAAAAACTACCTGTACTATTTATCTCATTGGAAGACTTGAAGGGCAGTTTAAAATTGATCGTCTGAAGAAGGTCTATTCTTATGGGTGCCAAGAGGTGGGTGTCACTTCATAGGACATCATCAATCATTATGTAAACATGTGAAAACTTGAACAATTTTAATGCAAAAATAGTAAACTAATTTTCATGTTCAAGACACCAGCACATTTTAATCAAGCAGACTCTCTTTTTCACATACTTTTTTCCCTTTAGATATTCTAAATCTATTTCTTTAAAAAAATGTTCCATTCATTCCTATTCATTGATTTTCCATATTCATCTTGTTCACCACTGTTTCTATTGATCATCACAGCAGATAACACAAAAAGAGATCAGATAAAAGCCATTTTCTTATTCCTCACATGTTCAAAGAAGTGACAATATAAGTATTAAATTTGTTTGTCATATAAAAGGAAGAGATTCCCTTGTCCTGGAGGGAATGTAGTTTGCCCACTGCCAACTCTTATTGTTAACTGTATCCAAACAAACTTACTGTATTTTATTGTATGAGTAGTTGTTGTATCATTTCTATTGCATAAATTGCTTTCTAATGACATTTTCATTTTTTTTGTAAAGAAAAATAAGAATTTTCAAGGCACAAGTATGTACAACTACAGAATGAAAGATTTGAAGGAAAGGAATGAGAAAATAATCATACAAGCCACTGCTCAAGAAATTCAGCAATTCTCACCATTCACAGAACGAACTGAAGAAAGTGGCATAATGGAGGCCAGGTCTTACAACTCTGTTATAATTGCTCCAAAATTATGAATGTCTTTATTTTATGATAGTATCTGGTTACCTACCCCTAACCCTTAACATCTATTCCACTGTATTTCTGGATTGTATTTGTTAAATCCCAAATTATCATAGAATATTATGGTTAGCTATAAAAATGAAGTATTGTATTGTTTTATCATTATCTATCCAATAACAAATATTCTCAGTAAAATGAGAAAAGTCATTTTGAAACCATCTGTCCAGATTCAAAGAAGGCAAATTAACATTCTCCAGTATCAGCCTGAAAAACTTTATAATATTATACAGAATATTTTGTTCAACCAACTTTAAATTTTGAAATGGTGTACAAAGATTTTGATTACCAAAGAATAATGTTAATAGGCTCACCCTATTACATGACACACCTACTTCTTTTTTGAATAAATACTGAATAATACAAAACTGGTTCAATATGAATTAAATTAACGTAAATTAAGGTAAATTAATTATGTGGCTTAGAATTAGTTTTTAAGGAGAGTTTTTAATGTTCATTTATAGACCCACTAAAATTATATATATTGTGTGAACTGCTATCTCATAATAGCATAGTTTTGAAGTTTCAGCAATATTTTATGACATGGAGATCTAGTACTGTTTGTGTTAAAAGATGAGCCCAATATCAAAGTGCCTAGGTTTTTGTTTTTATTTTTATCAAAACGAAAACCAGCTGATAACCAAGGGCAAAACCATAACCAGTGTTCATAATTTGTTTTCTCTTAATTTCACTGTGTCTTCATTTTTAGGCAGAAACTGGAACTCATTAAATCCCATAGCCACTTGCCGCAAATACCTTCTAACTTGAAGAAACATGGGTCACTTTTATATAGTTTTAAACATACTCTTCTACTTCCTGTTCCATTACCAAAAATCAAGAACAGAAACAAGATGGTAAGCTTAAAGGTTAGAATGCAAATGGGTTTTTGCTTTCATGTAAATATTCTTGGTTCAGTGCCGAAACAATATCTGAAAATGTTTTGGAGTTTAGTGGTTGCTTTTTTTAAACCAACCCCCCCCCTAAAAATAAACCACTTATCCAACAGATTAAGGATGAATTGCATTACCTGGCAAATGAAAATGTCCCAAAAGACAGTAAACGATTTCTGCATCTGGTCAACCTTTTGCGCACAGAAAATGAAATTAATTATTCTGAAGTATTTGACCGCTATTATGGCCAGGCAATATATAGGTAAGATAAAACAGGAAGTTATTTTACTCTTGAAAACCAAATTTGGATATTTAAATCCAAATAATCACAGTTCGAGCATGATTTCTCCTTTTTCCACAGATCCATCATTTTGGACTTAATCTCTGCTGCGGGTAGTTCAACAGGGCTAAAATATGTGAGGCACAAAATCGTTCAACAAGATATCACCATGATTCAAGCAGCCCAAACATTGTTTGTCTTGTTCCATTTCTCCAATGCATCTGAAGAAGTCGTTGAACAAGCTATGGTAAAATACTGCTACGGTTCTTGCTGTTGCTATTTTGATGATGCTACAGTTGCTCACTGTTTATTATAAACAGTAGTACTCTTACAACCGATCTTCTGTTTGTGAAAGATTGAATAGAATAATTCTAAAATGTGGCAATGCATGCATATTGGCTTTCCCACAGATTTACAAATAACTTCTAGCCTCTAAATTCACTCTCCATGTCTTGAGTGACACTAGCCTGAGTGAAATTCTGCAGATGCCAAAGCTGTTACATTGGAGATGTTGCTGAACCATATTTCCCAGCTTCCCTACTCAGCCTTTACAGTGGATTATCTATAAGGCTATTGGGTCAACCAACTCATCTAAAACAAAAACTTTCCTAATAACTCAATTATAATTTGCACTTCCATCATCATAGACCGAATCATTTCTATCTTGCTAAGACAGACTGCAAGGTGAAATGCAGAAACCTGAGTGCTGTACAATATATGAAAAGAAAGAAAAGAAAATATATGGTTAAAGCTTATTCTGCTTTATTCTTAAATTGGCTTTAGCACGTTCTGTTGACTATGCTGACTGGAAACTATAGAAGCTGCAATTCTAACATATCTGAAAGCTGTCACTTTAAAGAAACTCATATTCTAGCCTTCTAAAATGATAATACTCTCTGCAAATAAACTATGGTGATTCTCCATGTATAAGTCTGTAATTGTTGACATGCTTGCCTGGGGCACTAACACCTTCTAATAGAACGTTCTTCAAAATGCTGCAGATATAGCAGAGGATTTGTCCTGAAAATGTTTTTACTGTATTCAAGTCTCTTTATCAGATCTTGGAAATACTTTGCTGACTTATATCTGTGTGAGCTCAGGAAACTGAGCCAGATTATCTTTTTGTTTGTTTGTTTGTTTAAATGAAGGCTTGTCATAAACTCATCAATCAGGGCTTTAGGCAAGCCACTCATCTGAGATGTGGAAAAGGTGGTCCTGATCAATTCTTAAAGGAAATATTGAGCTAATACATTGTAAGATATCTTACATGGTAAGATATAAACACCATAGACAATTTTACAGATGCTAAGCAGCGTAATTGCTTTATATTTGGATCTTTAATTTCTGACTGTGATCTCATGTGTACTTGTATCAATGTTACAGATCCACATGTTAAATAGAAGAAGCAAACCTTTCTTTGTAATTGCAACTGCCTTTGCTACTCAGTTATAGTAACAGCCGAATATTCTTTCCACAGGCCATAATGATAGACATTCTTAAAGGTCCAAAGAGTCTTTATCGTACTTCCATCTGTCTCTCCTATGGGTCATTACTTTCCAGATTCTATGCTGTCTCGAACACAATGTCTGAAAAATATCTCAAGGTACATTGCCCAGTTTCAATTCCGTTTCTTCACCTAAAAATCCTTAAGCTCCAGAGTGCTAACTCAGCTCAGATGAAGTAACTTTCAAATGAAAATAGCTCTGTTGAATAGTTTTCAGATGTTACTACAAAAAACATTAAAATGAGATTTTTGCTTCAGTAGCATCAGAATTGTTAACGCCAATCAGAACTGGAAAACACACAGAACTGGTGAGAACAGCAGAAAACATTTAACATTTATATGGCATATTTGCCTAATAAGTTCTCATGATAGTTTTATATGACTTGTTCTTTTCTTTTATAAAGCATTTTTATGAAGCTCTTATTATTGTCTCTTTTTAAAATTTAAATGTAAGATCCCATGGTTTAATTAAAAACAACAGTAAATGTGCCAGTTATATATGACTTAATGTTGCCTCTAAAGAAGAATTTTACCATTTTTGTAGGACATCTATATTATTGTTAGCAGCTACAATAATTATCATTGCCTTCCATACACTTTTAATTTATATTGAGGTTTGTGTTGTGGTTCACTAGCATTGGAAAGATATTGATTATTTTATATATGTTTACATTTACATACACACACACACACACACACATATACTGTATACATATGTACACACACACACACACACACTAATTTGTAGAGATATGTCAAATATTTTCTACAGTTATTAGAAGAGGCAGTTATGGGTGTCTATTATCTGGTGCTACAATACCAGTTTTCACTAGATTGTAAAAATGACATCAGTTAACATTTGATATCACCAAATCCTTTACTTTTTAAAAACCATATGGCATTTTTTTAAGGATACCCCATATTGTCCAACTTAACAATCTAGAATTATGCATCTGCATTTAGCCAAATGAACTCATCTAAACCAAGAGTGGAACATCTTTACTATCTCCTGATGCCTACTATTTTATATATCACTCCATCCAAATGTCATACAAAGAAATGGCTATGCCTTTCCCACTTGTGGGAATACTCGTGAGAGTACCTTGTGAACTTGCATTCTTAATTGGAACTACTAACTATTCATAACACTGTACCAAGTTTAATATAACACAATATTTTACACAGCCTCTGATTGATTTTGCAACTAAAGCCGTAAGATCATCTGACATAGATGCAAGTGTCTTGGCTTTGAAAACCTTTGGAAACGTGGGACACAGGAATGTCTTGAAACCCATTATGAGATATCTGAAATCTGATGTTCCGTCTGATGTTAGAATTCAACAGAATGCTATCATGGCTCTAAGAAATCTTGGCAAAAAAGATCCTATACAGGTAAGATGTGTGGGTTTTGGTTTTTGGTTTTTGGAGGCGAGGAGGATGGTTAATTGGCTTGTTTTGATTATTATTGCTTGATTATTACATTAACAGTAGCATGGAGCAAGTGGTTGAACATAAGTTGACCATAATTATATTCCATAATTATGTACCGTAATTTATTGTATTAGGCCAAAATATTTTCCAGTGGAGAGAAACAAAACATATAATAATCTTCTTTTCACATTGCCAGAGAATTTTATTAAAAAAAGTTAATGGGGAAAAAAGGACAAATTCACTGATGGAGTCACCTTTGGGGTTCCTAGTACAGGTTCTTAGCTGTTATTCCTGCTTTCACATTTAAAAAAAAAATAATGATGGAGGAAGGCAATACAATCACTTTGAATGATTCTACCGTTTTTCCCCAAAGGGCAGAAATATCCAGAAGGTTCTCTTCTCAGCAAATGAGAGAGAATAGCACCTGAATATTAGTTGGGTATGATTTTTGAACACAGATAGTTTCTTACGCAAAACACCACCATGTTTCTTGCCAGGAGGACTGTGCCCCAACTGCATACTTGCTTTAAGACAGACATGGAATGTGGTTTTTTTGCATACTCTTTAACTCATTTGCAACAGGAAAATATTCCTTAACTCATCTCTCATTCAAAATCCTCACTTCCTATATGGAATTTAACTGATCAGTCTAGTGGGAAGAATCACACTGGGTGATTTCTATTCTATTTCTGTTTATGCCTTAGATAGCCAAAAGTTGGGGAAAGTTCTACTAGGCCAAAGCATTCTATAGTATAAATCTTTGGCAAAGACAAGAAGAGGAAATATTGAATTCAGGGACTAACAATCTTTTTGTCTAATTAGTGTGATCTTTCTCCTCCCATTGGTTTCATTTCCTATCCTTTCCCCTCCTCCCTTCCCCTTATATTAAGTACCACAATTAAATGCCACTATTTTATGTTGGTTGAAGTCCATTTTTACTTCATGGCATTAGCTGCTGCTGAATTCTCTCGTGCTTGCTAAACCCCTTCCCAAATCATTTGTTTATTGTTCTTATTAAGTGTACAAAATTGTACAGTTGGAAGGTGGCAATGGAGACCAAATCAAATTTTAAAAAAGCTTCATTCTTGCTGTAAAAATGATCCACGCTATGGTCAAAAATGCTGCAACAGGGAAACTTTGCAACGTTTTCCTGGGATTTATTTTGTCCTCTCATAATAACTATACATCCCTGTAAATTTCATCTCCTTCTGGTGGAGCAAAGGAAAAAAAAAAGAAAGTATAGATTATAACACAAATTCTCAACACCTATTTCTATGAAATTTAACACCGCCTCAAAGTGGACAACTTTCCTGGAAAGTTTGCTTCTTTATTTATTTGATTTCTACACTCATCCATCTCTACATGTGACACAGAGTGACATCAGGCATCTCAACCTGATGGTAATGAAAAGAAAGATATTAGTGCCCTTAGTTGTCTCTCTTTCCAGTACAATAACACTGTGTCTCTTTTACCCCCATTCTAGATAAGGAGATATGACTTTTCCAGTTGAAGCTCTTAACAAGCAAGAATGGGCTCCCAACCCCAGATTAACATAAGATGAATCTGTTTATTTTCAAGGGCGTGAGTGTATCAGATGGTCTTTGCACAATTCTAATATTTCCTATCTATTTTGCACAGGTACAAGGAATTTTACTTCAAATAATCAAGAATTACAATATTGCTTCTCTAGTCCGTACATGTGCTGCCTTTGTCCTTCTGGAATCAAAGCCTACTTTCCCTGTCTTGATGACCTTAGCTAATGCAATGTTACATGAGCCTAGTATACAGGTTGAAAACTTTGTCTTCATGTACCTAAGCACAATAGCCAATAGCAGATCTCCTGAATTCCTAGTGATGTAAGTCTCATAAAAATGTCTTTAACCACAAGTAACAAACACTAGACTTCAATATGAACCTTGGTGGATCCATTCTTTTTCTTTCAGGGCTTCTTCTTACAGGATGGCTCTCAAAGTACTATCTGAAAAAAGTCAAAGATCGGCTGGTTATTCAGTCAGCAGATATTACCACATTGAGTACTTTGATGGTAAGCAACATATCATCTTCTACTATTATATATCACTTATAACCAAAAGGTGACTTAAAATGCCTCTCTGTAGGGTTTTGGTTTTTGTTTTGCCACCTTAAAATTAATCTTGACTCCTGGTGGCTGCCTGGACTGGTCCCTGGAATCTTCTTGGCAAGATTTCAAAAATGGGTTGCCATTGCCTGCTTCCTAGGGCTGAATGAGAGAGAGGTGTTTCTTTAAAAAAAATTGCAACTGGCACCCTCCTACCCTGAGCACCTTTGTACAGCCTACAATTAGAACACTGGACTGCAGCAGTCCTGCTAACATTTACTAAAATGGTTTCTTTTAACCATAGGGTAATATCAAGGAGTTCTAGTTCTAGATTTTTTTTCTTGGACATAAAACTATAAGGGGTCCTTGATGCTCCCTGAGCTTGCTTGCTTTCTTGCAGATGATTTATTACCCTTAACTGGGTAACATCATCAGTGGAGTCCAGTGCTAGCTAGTCTAGTAAGGGTAATGAAAGAAAACAAGAAAACAAGCAAGCGGAGAGAGCACCATGGACCACTCATTTCAACCCTGATCTACAGATTTTATCCTTTATTGATAAAGCTTGGTTATGGAAGAGTGGAACATAAATGGCCAGTCTCTTTTCTTGTTGCATCTGCTTTTTTTGTTTCCAGAAAAAATAATAATACTTGAAATAGCAGCAAAAAGGAGTTTAGCAAATCTCCAAGTGGCTGGTGGAGATCAGGACCCCCAAAGCATGGTAGAAATTCCTTGAGTTTCGAAAGATTTGAGATGAGGAATGAATTCTTGCTACACCACTAGAGGGAGCATCAAAGGTGAATAGTCTTTTTGTCTAGAACTAAATCTAATCCCTTAACAGTTTAGCTTTTCAAGCTACACCCAAGGTCGTAACAACATTGGGACATCAGGAATGGTGCCAGTCTCAGACCAGTGCACTTCACAATATGGACACAACCCATCTATAGAAAAGGAGACTGTACTAGGCTGCATATAAAGAATTTTCATAGCACTAAATTGCTGGGAAAATCCTAAAAATTTACCTACACCCAGAGAAAGAAAGAGTTCAAAACATACCTGAAAACTTTGCACATGCAGCTTAACAAAACCTTCTCTCCACCTTTTTTTTTCTTTTTAAGAAGTGGAATTAATTAGTAAAATTCAAGTCGTTCAATTCGCGCCATTTCAGGCAACATTACAGATTTTCTGGAGTGACATTAAATGGCCATTTCATTAATTTCATGAGTAGTAGCGCACATAAAGCTGAGACCAAAGTTATATGCATTATTCAGACCTGCTGTCTCCCAGCTGTATTTTCGGGAATGCCAAAAGCACTTACTTGCCAGATGAACTTTGTGCCCTTTAAAGAATGCTCATATTCATGAAATAACGTTGCGTTTTAGATGTAACTTTATCAGTTCTATTATCATTCCTTTAACAAAGTATAGTTTGGATCCAGATCGGCTGTTCTGCTGATGGAAGGATTCTTCTCTTTTATGGAATCCAGCAGATGATTTTTTTTTCATACAACCCTCCAAAAGACTTTTTTGTTTTGTTTTTTAAATATAGGAAGGGGTTATGTAGATATTACCCT
This sequence comes from Oxyrhabdium leporinum, assembly GCA_032468155.1. NCBI lineage: Eukaryota > Metazoa > Chordata > Lepidosauria > Squamata > Cyclocoridae > Oxyrhabdium > Oxyrhabdium leporinum. The sequence goes on from JANHFL010002345.1 coordinate 169,330, forward strand.
CTCTATCTTTCTTCTAAAAAAAGTGGGACCTCCCTAGCGTTATCTGGATCCAAGACTATGAAAGGAAACAGAAAAATGAAGGCCTAGCAATTGGGAATACACACACAGATTTCATAACCATGAGCTTTTGCTTGATAATGGTTATTAAATTATTAACACCAATGTCTTTGACTGCACAGTATTTATTACTAGAAACATAAATTCTTAAGAATCATTTGGCTCAGTAATGCCATTTGTCTTTACCAGAACATTTGTATTACGGCTTTAAAAGCATTAGCAAAAATGGTAAATCTATCATGGTTTTCTCATCCATTCTATTAATATTCACAAAAGTATGCTTAGTAGGCAATATAAATATGGTCAACAGCATATATATGTATAATATGAGAATAATTGATATATTTTTTCCACTAGTACGTGTAAATGTATGAATTCAGAGAATATTATATTATACATGTCATATTATACATGTCAGTTGGTAACAACTCTCCCAAGTCTTGCAAAAATTAATAATCCCAAGGCATTTTGGAATGTAGACATCAGAAAACCTATGCCATTCTAGAAGTAGAGAATATGTTCCATTATCATGCCCTTATAACTTGTTTCCCATCTTTCATCCAGAATAACCATAGATTTGAATATATTCTCCTTTATTAGTGGAGAATGCCAAGTCCAAATCATATAATCATACAGTCAGAGGAGACCTTAGAGGTAATCTAATCCAACACTCCATTCAGTACAAGATCAACTAAAGCATACCTGACAGATTACCACCCAGCCTCTGTTTGAAGCCATCTAGTATAATGGCAGCCTGTTTTACTGATGTACAGAATGTTAGGAAATTCTTCTTGACATCTAACCTAATCCCACTTCGTGGTTTTAATAATCCTTTGTTTCTAATCCTTCCCTCTGGAAAAATAAAAAATGACTTCATTTCCTCTTCCATATGACAATGCTTCAAATATGTGCAAAGAAGAGCAACAAAGATGATTGGGACTGGAGGCTAAAACATACAAAGAACAGTTGCAGGAGTTGGGTTGCAGTTTAATGGGAAAAAAAAAGGACTTTGGGGTGATATGATAGCAATGTTCCAATATCTAAGTGGCTGCCACAAAGAAAAGGGGGTCAACCTATTCTCTAAAGTACCTGAAGGCAGAATTAGAAGCAATGGATGGAAATTAATGAAGGAGAGAAGCAACCAAGAACTAAGGAAAAATTTCCTGACAGTTAGAACACTTAATCAGTGGAACGACTGGCCTCCAGAAGTTGTGGGTGCTCCAACACTGGAGGGTTTTATGAAAAGATTGGACATTTGTTTGAAATGGTATAGGGTTTTCTGCTTGAGCAGGGAGTTGGACTAGAAGACCTCCAACGTCCCTTCCAATTCTGTTATTCTGTTATTTGAAGACTGGTATAATATCTCCTCTGCTTTTTCTAACCATACTCAGATCCTCTATTTCTCGTAATGCTTGGTCTAAACCTTTCACCATCTTGGTAGTCCTACTCTGAATTTGCTCTGATTTGTCCCTAACCTTTTTGAACTATAGTATTGCCAATGGTGCCTAACCAGGGCAGAGTAGTTTGGAATATGTGTGGAAGTTCCACTTGTTCAACATTGTTATAACAGATTGTTTTATACATGCTGTAGACTTTGTGGCTATTTCATAAGTTGCATTGAGCAATTAAAAACCAAAGTTAATTATTTGTTTTCTGTTTTGGCACAGTTGGACTTACTGGATTATGTATCTTGTCAGAAAATAATAAGGCTCATCTGAGAAGGAATTCAGCATTTCTTCATGAAGAAGAGAATACACAACCAACATTTATAATGATTCAATTCAAGGCAAACTTCATGAACAGCATATTTTATCCTTTGGAGGTATTTAAATATAGAACCATAATTATCTGTTGAACAGAATTATAAATTAAAGTTCCTGCTTTTTTTTGTTTCCTATCCACACTTCTTTCTAATGCATTGGGAATGCTGACAACAAACATAAAAGTGTAATCTATACTTTTTAATGTTCATTTTTGATACTGAAATTCATACTGAAAATACAGTTACTTTTATTTAGCTGTACCTTGTTTTTCAACTGATACTGATTATTGTACTCATCTGAAGTCAGTATTAAGTGATATGTATATTACCAATGAATCTTTCATGTATTTATTCTTTTTTTAAAAAAATCCCTTTAGCATTGCTTTCATCTGTACATCATTTGATGTTTTAAAAAGTAGGCAAGGAGATGTATGGACTTCAAAACCTATACATGACAGCTTTTCTTTATTATATTTTTTGTAAGCCATTCTTAACTATAAATGTCTCACTTTGTGGGATTTTCATATACGCAGAGACATTGTAGAGTCTTTAAATATACTGCAGGTTATGGATCAATGTATAGAATAGAGTAGAGTAGAGTAGAGTAGAATAGAATAGAATAGAATAGAATAGAATAGAAT
>JANHFL010002345.1:189798-201981 GCA_032468155.1 Oxyrhabdium leporinum
TCCAAGTGGCCCATTTTGGATATGAGGTAAGTGCAGGGTGCGCATGGAGGCTCAGGGAGAGCAAAAAATGGCCCATTTTCCAGTCTCCAGAGGACATCTGAAGCTCGGGGGAGGCTGTTTTCGCCTCCCAGAGGCTGGTGCAAAGCCTAGGGAGGGTGAAAAATGGGCCTCCCAGAAGTTCCAGAAGGCCAGAAATGGGTCCGTTTCCAGCCCCCGGAGGGGCTCTGGAGTCCAGGGAAGGACGTTTTTGCCCTCCTGGAGGCTCTGGAAAGCCTCCAGATCCCAAGGAGGGCAAAACGCCCCCCACTGCCATGGTGCAGGTGGCCGACTAGGCCACACCCACCATGGCCACACCCATCCAGCAACCAGGCAGAGAACCAGTTGCTGAAATTTTTGAAGCCCACCCCTGAAGTCATGCAAATTATTACTCATGTTCCCATCAGGTTTTTTTTTATGTGGGAGGGGGGGAATGGAGACCTAGCCTTACAAAATGGCTGTGTTTGTTAAATTAGGGGCAATGAGCACCAGACCCTAATATCAGTGCTGCCATATTTAAAGCTGGTTTGTCTTACAATGACCAATTGTGATTATATGGCCAATGAACCTATTTCATAACTAGAAATTTGCATTGCATTTAACCACAAATAAGTTTATAGATACAGAATCTGTCGCATCCAACTTACCTTGTTTTAGTTTAGAAGCTAAGCAGGTCAGGCCTCAACAGTGTGTTGATGAGTAAACTTCAAACAATACCAGTCTATAGTTTGGGAATGTAAGGATTTTTTTTTCAACAAATACAGCACTAAACTACTTCTTCATGTTGCCAGGAAGTCACTACGAGGGTGAGTTTGACTTGAAGAAGATTTTTGTCTATAAGCAAATGTGGGACTGTAGCCTCAGAGAGGGTTTTAATGAGCTGAGAATGCAGATCAAGAAGGAATGTTGCAGAAATCTTGTTCCTCCAATTTTGTGTAATAATTATACTGAGAGCCCCTACGATATATGCAACCCAGTTGCCTGCCATAAGTCTAAGAATTAATTACTGGAGTAAAAGTTTGGTGCAAGCTGGTAGAAGTTGATCAGAATAAGTCAGGAAACTAAAATAAATCAGAATCAGAGGAATAAGAACCTTGAGAGAAAAAGTAATTTGGAGGCGATTAAGAGAAAGATAAAATGACCACTGCTAAAAAGCTTGGGCCAGTATAAGAAATTAGAAGTAGGGACTTGCAGATATAATATATGTGGTTTCAAGGAGTAGGGAGCCAGAAACAACACTTGGGAGAGTTAGAAAATGTATTAAAAATTGTGGGGCTGGGGGGCAAAAGAGCCATAACCAGTGAAAAAGAGAAAAAAATATTAAGTTTAGGCTAGAGCAAGATTGGGAAAAAGAAGAAAAAAAAAAAGGTTAGCCTAGAGAGAGGTAGACTGAGAAATAAGGAAGGAAGAGATGCTGTTTTAAAGAAATAAAGGCTACTTATGCTAAGCAAGAGGTAAAAGGCAGAAAGCAGGCAGCTTTTCTTGTTTAACCAACCAGAGGTCCCACTTCCTGAAGCCAACAAGAAAGAAAGAGAACTTGAGGAGACTAGGTTTATAGAGCTTTGCCTGCTGTTAAATTTATCCTTGTACCTGTGTGATACTGCTCATCTAGCTCTCTTGCATTTCTCTAATGCAAGTAGTAAAGCTATTTTATTTGTTCACAGTTAAAGGTTTTATTTTCTTTTAATCGAATTTGCAAAAGAAGAGAGGAGAATTACTTCTTAGAGTTCTGTGGCTCATTGGATACTAGATACCAGGCTTTGATTAAACTGAACAGCAGAGATGCCAGAAATATCCCTATTTCAATATTTCTGATGCACCGGCTTCTCAAACACACAGCTTCATATTAAAATTGCAAATGCATATGTCATTTGATCATTGCAACATCTTCCAGTCCTTGCTATTCTCCTCAGAGGAATCCAGTCATAGAAAGGATAGATCTAATTGAACCAGATATATTTTTAGGCAGTTTTCAGACTGCCTGGAGTTATGCCATGGTAACACATGTTGACCCCAGCTATAACTCCAAAAATATACTGAGCATCTTCAGTTACATCCTGAAACGTTCAGTTCCTCCTGGAACACAGATCTTTTAATGAAGTGTGTATCTCCTTCCTTACCTAAGCCTCATGTTCAATTGATGCCATGCCCTGTTTCACATCAGCTGAAGGTCTCTAATTCTTTTTTCCTCTTTTTTTTCTTTTACCCAGTGCTGTAACTTTCAAAGCATTCTTTCTCTGTAATTTAGAAATGGGCCACAAGTTTCTTCATCTCCCACCAAACAGCATAGCATAAAGGCAGGTGAAATGTGATCGTGAAGTAGAAAAATATTCTGTTTGATTTTATTTTTTCCCAGTTGCCATTAAAAAAAGAGAGAGAGGACAATCAATTCTTTTTTCCCCCCAACATCAAGAGGAACTGCTTTCCAGCTATATAATGCATTCAAAGACTAAACTAGTACATTTGAATTGAATGTAATCTGGTACTCTTAGCTGCAGCCCACTAGTTCCAGAAGAGAACCAACATCCAACATGTTGAAAAGAAATAAGAAAGATAGAGCAGTTGCTTGCTTTTTATCTTTAGTAGCACAGAGAATAGTGACGATTCATTCCAAGTCAAGCAAAGTTCTGCTCCCAAAGTGGCTTCAAATACAATAAGACTCCCTTCAGGGAAGGAGGGGGAAGGGTAGAAAAATTCACTTTCTTTGATTTCATTAATGACAGATTAGGTTTGTTGTATAATGTATTACTTCCATTTTTAAAGAGAAGCTCCTTCCTTCCTTCCTCTCTCCCCCTCCCGCTCCCTCCCTTCCCTCCCCTCTCTCTCTCAGCTATTAAAGACACAACTTGTAGTCATTTACAGTTCAGTCATAAGAGCCTCTATTCATCCTACCATGGCTACTGGCTAGGAAAGCAGACATTGTAAAATCTACACCTTGATCTGCACCAGGAACAAAAGACACACACCCACAGAATATAGAAAACATATCTTCCCCCAAAGTTACAATTATAATTTACACTGATTGGAATCATCAATACATTGAAATTCATTTTTTTTCTTAATATGCTATACAAACATTCCTCGAATTACATGTCTAACATTCAAATAAAGTTGGGAGAAATAAAGTTGGGAGAAAAAGTAAAGTAATAAAGTTGGGAGAAAAAAGTATAAAAAATAAATTTAAAAAAAATCTAATAAATAAATAAATAATAAAGTAGTTGGAAAATATTGCTGATATATTATTAAAAGTCAACTAAACTATAATAACTGAACAGTATTTCTTGTTACTTTTAGGTAATTTACCAATTTACATATTGATGGTTGATATGAACTACCTCATACTGGTTTTGCTGTTTTAATTGGGGGGGGGAGTGTACACACACACACACACACCATATTTTTATATTTAAATATTTTCAGATCATATTTTTTGTCATAAAGCCATATGTCTTTGGTTTATTTTCTTAAACTTTCCCTTTACATTTACTCTGTCACCTTTGAATCTAATAACAGCTTATCGTGTTTTCTGATATTACTTTCTCTCAGCTAACATTAACACAACCAGATTTTTTTGCCTGCACTGTGATTATTGCAGGCTCAGCACTCCACTATTCTGCTTGGGGCATTTGATTGTCATTTAAACTAGCAAAGAGATACAAAGAGTATAGTTTGCAAAAAAATATTGCAAAATTAGTCTTGTTATGAAAACATTAGATTTCTTTAATGAGTCTATAAAATGACTTAATAATGAATCAAAACATTGGCTCATAATATCCAAGCCCTTCACTGTCTCTACCATAACATCCTGAAAAATAAATAATCCCAGTCCTGACCATTAATACAAGAAAGCAAATATAATTTAATGACTCCTAGAATAGATACTGAAGAATGGAATTTGTTTAAAAATATAGGATGTAAAATAAGGAATTTCATTGTAGATTAAGCACACATTCACAGGAATCCAAACGGCTGACTCCTGTAATCTTATAGACAGCATCTATTTAGGAAAAAAATACATGACAAAACAAAAATAATTCAGTTGTATGCTAGTATCTTTCCATCAAACAAGATGCTTTTCAAAAGTGGATGTTTATCTATGACAACATTTAATAGTACACAATCCTTGCTAAAATAACTTCCCATTTTGTGTTGCTAGCAACTTTCTCCTTCAGAGGTTGGCAGAGGGTACCAGCTGTGCTTCATTTGGGAATGCCTGACTCCAAAAACTGGAAGTAACAGAAACACTGAAAGGTAGTGACCATCTAACAACAATTTCAGTGAAGATTTGAAAACAAGACAAGACACATATGGGAAGTGGAAGAGGCGAAGACACTAAGAAAAAATATCGTAACTTGTCCATAATTGTGGCGATAATGTCAGAGTAGCTAACACTGATATTGATGGTGGTTGCTAAAAACAGCAACAAAAGGCGTCTTTAAATATGTTCAAAATGAAAGCAGGAAAGAACCAGCCAATTAGGAAAATGACAAATAGCTAAAAGAAGGAAGAAAAGGCAGAGCTGGTTCTGTTTGGCTCAATTTCCTTCAACAAAAAGATAGGTGTCTTGTGGAGAACTGTAAAATGCAGGATAAGGAAAGAAGGTTTAATCTTGGGACTGACAGAAATGTGGCCAAGCTATATCAGTTTATTTTGAATTAGTTTGCACCTTCCAGGCCAAAGGAGTTGCGTCTTAGGATGCTGAAATAACTTGGTGACTGACTGGCCAAACGCTGATGCATTCGTGTTGGGAAGTCTTAGAGAACTGGTGAGGCAAACATTGTCTTCAAGAAGTGGGAAAAGGATATTGGACTTCCTTATCTCAAACTCAATGGGACTATGAAGCTATTGTGCAACTCTAGAAAAAGCTTATTTAAGAGGGATCAACAGATGAAATGAATTGAGTGTGACCACCAGATCCAAAACACTTTTTCTGCTTTACATCTGAAGAACTGAACTTTACTACTAAAAGCTAATGAAGGTTGGAGGTCATGACGATTAGGTAGATCATTGCAAAACTACAGAATAAAAGAATGACAGAGTTATTCTTCTAGTCTAACTCCCTGCTCAAGCAGGAAGCTCTATAACGTTTCAGGCAAATGGTTGCCCAATCTCTTCTTAAAATCCTCCAATGTTGGAGCACTTACAACGTCTGAAGGCAAGTCATTCCACTGATTAAACTATCAGGAAATTTCTCATTAGTTCTAGGTTAGCTCTCTCCTTGATTAGCTTCCACCTATGGCTTCTTGCCCTATCTTCAGGTGCACGTTGGGACATCATACTCGGAGAGTGCCCATTGGTGAATCTTCATTAAGGTTAAGGTTAGAGTTAGGGTTAGGGTTAGGGTTTCTTCCAGAAAGTCCAATTGCCTCTTGAAAAAAGCACCTTTGGGACAACCTTATTTATTCAAAAATGTTGTTAAGGTTTGAATTGAAATGATACAGAGAATGCTTATAAATTCTGCAGGTACCCAAAACTGAGTGGCAATTAATGTGCTAAAAGACACTGCTATGAGCCCATGAGGAATTTTGCAATATATAAATAAAGCAAATAAGTAAAACACGGGATTGGGGGCATTCTAGCATACCAAAAATTAATCCAACAGTGAAATTTTTAAAATCAGGTGAGAGGTGGGATCAATTTTCCAGAATGTGGATGAGTATATGCTCACTTTCATTAAAAAACTTTTGAGTGAAGGAAGACTATTATTTTTTGCCTTAATTTAAATTCCTGCATCTTATTGGATTTCATGGCCTAAATGGCCTTTTTGAAATCTTGGGTTCTTTGAGAAGATATAGGACAATCTGTTTTAGTTTTAGCTCTAGATTCCAAACACATTGAATAAACAATAGTTTCTCAATCTTTTTACAAGACTCCATAGTCAATTAACTAAGAATTATTACCTTGCAGCTACCAAAGATTTCAATCTGACATTTAAACAAAATGTTCAGGATAATATAAGGTCTGTTTAAACAGACTCGCTCATCTTATGGCATCATGGATGTGAGGCAAAAGGGATACACTGAAATCTTCCTTGAAGCGGCAGAATCAATAAAATATTTGACTGGGTTAATATTAAATGTCACCCATATTTAGAAAGACTGGGGTTTTTAAAATATGTAGCCATTTTTACATCCAGAGAAAATGTATAACACAAGTTATTATTATTAGTAGTAGTAATAGTAGTAGTAACATTTAAATTTAATATACCTGTCTATTCCAGTGGAGTCTGGGCAGCTTAAAAATATAACACCAGTTTTTAAAAAATTAAAACATAAACAATTTAACTACTTTCACTTTGAACTGAATTTGATGTTATAACACAGTCGTGTGCAATATATTTGACTGGCTATGTGAAAGAGCAATATCACAGAATTATAGAGTTGAAAGTGGTCGTTGCAGCTATCAAGTCAAACCCCTTGCTCAGTGTGAGAATCCTAATTAAAGTATCCCATGCAGATGGCTTTTCGCAAATGTACCTCTCAGGGAACTGGTTGACAAGGATATTTTGCAATATCCAACTTGCGATCACTTTTCAAAGCACCAGTGCATTGAACAAAATCAGCTGAAGTTAGGCAATTCTTTTTTAAAAAAAATATTAAATCATGAGACCCTCATGCCATCTAGTGGCCTTTTTTTAAAGTTCAACCTTTATTAGTTGAGAAACAGATTTATAAGCATTTCAGGTAATTTGATGCATATTTTCTCCAATGCTTTTAAGTTCAGAAACACTACATTTTGAACCATGGTGTTTTGCCAGATCACAATGTCACTTAGAGAAAGGTATTCCTTAACCAGATGACTTTGTTAGGATATAGCTTACTTTCTGCTGTAATAGGGAATAGAGTTGTTTTGAAAAGGAAATGAAGATTTTTTTCAAGATTCCACATTAAAAACTTGCAAATTTAGTTATATTTGCTGTTGTCTTCTCTATACTTTAGACATTGCTTCGTGGCTCCTAGTTTTCCACAGCATAAGATCAAAAGTGAACTTTCTTTTTCTCTGTGAATTCCTGTATAGTTTACCCTTTGGGGGGCTGTATTGTGTGTCCCAAAGATCCCAAAGTCCACCAATTCCTTTCTTTCCAGAAAAAAAATGTCACTTCCACTCCCTTTTCCTCTCTTCTTCTCAATTTCTCACCTTTAGTACATGAATTTTATAACACGTAGCTTGACATAAATCTTGCAATATGAACCTAAACTATTAACTGTTGAGAAGTAACACAAAAAAATAAAAAGTAGAACAGGTTTGAGTGTTTTGGAATGCTAGAACAGACACACCCAAGCAGTGTCAATTTGAACAGTGTGCGATGTTCTTAGGTCCAAGGCACGCAGAAATCGAAAACGAACGTTTTGATTTCTGCATTAGAATGGATAATACACTGCGGACAGCATCTTTTTACTGGAGTTTATTCAGATGATTGCATCGTTTACCTTTTATATTAATTTATTAGACCAATATCTAATTTGACAGTATGATATCATATAATGATCAGCTTCCATTTATGGGAAAATTGCTTGACATGATCTTTCTGAAGCTCTGCACCTTACTGTGGGGTAGGTTTGCAAGAATAGATGGTGCACGCAATATGGAGTTTTTGTTCCCAATTTAGGCCTTTGAAGATGCTTAATAGCATGATATAATACAGTATTCCTCCAGTTAGATGTGTGGGGCCAGGTATGGGTGGTGTAGAGTCCATTGGCAAGGTGGTTCTGAAATTTGCAAAGCTTGTACTGGAGGAGCCCATTTGAAATATTAAATACATTTCTTGATGGCTTCTATAGAGTCTCCAGGGAACACATCCATTGGAAAAGCTATTTTAAGCATCCCTTCATGCCAGAGTTGATTTGTGTGTCTCATAGTGCTTCATCATCTTCTTTAGACCAGTTCTGTCTTTTTGATACAAAAGACTCATGACTCATTTAGCATGCAGTTCTTCAGGATGGAGATAAAATTTATGTACACTAAAACTCCGCTTAGATGGGAATTGTACACCACCAAGCAGAGAAGTTGACTAGAACCAGTTTCATAGCTAGGAGACAGATCATTCATGCTTTGTTTCCATCTCTGCTGTAGTCTTGGATTCCAGAAGGACCAACACATTTCAGTCTTTGTTTCCTTGGAAATCAATAGAAAGAACCTCCTGCAGGGTGGCTAGCCCAACAGAAGGAAGGTGGGAATCTTAGTTCAGGTGTAATTAAAAAAAACCCAGACCTAAAACTATGTATTCTATCCAGTGTTCACCACAAGGAGGCGCCCAGGCCATATAACCAGACTAAATCCCATAGTTATAGTTATTTCCACAAATAAAAGTATTAATATTTCTGATCAGTTTATAACTTATTGTGTTTTTAAATTATTGCAGTTAGAGTGGCATTATAGTCAATTAAACTATCTTCTGATTTCATACTTTAGCTCATCCTCATTAGCAGCATTTAATTCTGGAATTGTTCACAGTCTTGAGATATGTTTCCAAAATTCCAAAGCTGCAGTATAATTAAAAGAAAAGAAAATTATTCTATAAGAGTACGTATTGGTTAGTTACAAAAATCTTGAATATAGAATTGGAATATTCCATTTTTAAAGAAAATTATTCTATAAGAGTACATATTGGTTAGTTACAAAAATCTTGAATATAGAATTGGAATATTCCATTTTTTAAAGATAAGATAACCTTTATTGTCACTTCTCTGTGTACACAATGGCACACATTAAAATATGTGATTTAAATGATGAATGGATTAAAGGTATTTAAAAAATAGTATGGTCCCAATTATCTTAATTTCTTTCATATGTATTGATCTTATGGCAGAATGTATTTTTTTAAAAATTGGTTGGACGTATAAAATGAGGGGAATACTTACACATTTGATGTGAATTTGCTCCGCAAAGATTCTGTTTTGGTTTAATATCTATAAGAATATGGTTCTGGAAAGAGTAATATCCTTTAAAAATGTGAGTACAGTTTTGAATCTTTGTGAACAAGTGTGGAACTATCAATATTTGCTCTAATATATCCGGAGTATAAGTACAGTTGTATTAGACATCAGAGGGAGACAATGAATTTCAGTCGTGTGCTGACCAAGTAATAAGCAGGGGCATTTAAGATCCACTCCATAAACTCAAATTTATCTAATCTAGATTAGACTCTAACACACTTAGATACACACTGAGCATTCTTTAAGGTTTGTAATAAATCCTTTCACTTCAAGAGAGAGAGATAGAGAGATAAAAAGCTAAGAGAAAGATAGAGAGGTGAAAAGATAGAAATATAGATCTATTCAATCGTGTCCAGTTCTTGGAGAAGTCCCTGCAGTTTTCTTGGCGGGGTTTTTCAGAAGTGGTTTACCACTGCTTCCTTTGTATCTAAGGTAGAATTAGAACTCATGGTCTCCCAGTTTCCACTCTGATGCTTTAACCGCTATGCCAGACTGGCTCTGATACATATAAAAAGGTATAAAATAATACAGTAAATTATCTTAACATATGGGATACATACCTTGATTCCCCCCCCCCAACAACAGGGCAAACCTGGCCAAGTTCGTTTTTCCCCCATGCACTTTTAATGAAATAAAATAGCCTAATGCAACTCTAATAAACCTAGCATCCACTTCTATTTGCTATGGCACTTTAAAATACAGCACTCTTTTGAAAGGAACATTATATTAGATTTTAGACCACAATTTCTTTCTTAAACAAGTTACATAGTTATTTGCAAGGCCAGCTATTTTCACAGGTTCAATCATTTTTGTCTGAAAGCACATTCCACTTAATCCTAGGCCTAAAGCAAATTCATGCTTGTTAATGTTTTGGAATCTGTTCAATTGTTACTAAGGTTTGAGAATAATGATCTTTCCGCAATGTAAGACACTTCCTCTCTGGCAGCCTGTGGCATGAACTGTTGAGGTAAAAGCATAATCCAAAGTTTATCAAGTAAATCAGAGCCAGGTGGAAAGTCATCTGACTTCAAGGCTCCTTGTTGCCAGAATTTCTCCAGCATTTAGTTGAGTTGATCATATGGGTCTACACATATTCCATACCGAAAGGAATAGCAGCATCTGTTTCTATGAGAACCAGATTCCCAACAGACCACAGATCTGGTTGTGCTGTGAGTTCAGACAAGTAATACTGTAGTTTTATCAGCCTCTGTCAAGTATTCTTCAATATGACTCTTTTCTAGATGAGGAAAACAACGAATTCTTTAGTTTTTCTTCATGGAATGAGCAGATCTGTTGGTGAGGTCTTCGCCTCCTAGTGGTGTTGCTGGATACTGCCCACCTAGCAGGGTAGCGCTGAGTTGAACACAGACCAAATCCACATGAGTCCCGGGCAACAAGTCAATCAGTCAGTTTTTTGGTGCAACCTTTGGATCTCCAGCCATTTCTGTCAAAATGCAAATGTGACCTGGATGCGGTGTTTGATTATGCAAGCTGGCATTTGTCAATCCGAAAAGTGGACCCTGCACCTGTGGGAATAACATTAGGAAGATGACGACGATGACGATGATATGAGATCTGAATTTTTATACAGTTTTTGTTTGTTTTATTTTCTTTTGTTTTACTATGTTTGAGTCTATGCTGACTCCTGTCATCTGCCTGGACAGTCCCTGCAGTTTTCTTGGCAAGATTGTAAAAATGGTTAAGCTTATAAAATAATTACAAAATAAGTTAAATTTAAAACCAATACATTTTAAGTATTTTGAATTTACATAGCTTCCTTTCTCCAAGCAATCAATATACCAGATAGGGTAGTGCTACTTCCTAGTTGAAAAGAAATCCCATAATATTGATTCCAATATATTTATTGGAGGTTATGAAATTAAAATTAATATTTTGCTGCAATCCAAATTTAGTGAACTGGCTTCTTTTCAGTACTAATAAATTTAGTAGCATTAATTGAATTCAGAGTATTCTTCTAAAGAGAATTTGTTTTCAAACAATTTACATAAAAAGAATAAACATATACTTAAAATGCAATAATGTTAACTGAAACAACTGAAATGAGTGCACTACATTTAAAAGAATATTAACACATTTGTGCAGACCCTAGTGTAACAAGATGTAATAATGCCTGTGAACCCTTCAAATTTCTAATTTCAACAGCAACATCCTACCAAATTTATTGTAAAGTTTTTCTTACATGCAAATCATTGGGGCAAATTGTTACTTGAACATTCATTCATTCATGGTCAGATTGTGACATAGAAAAGTATTTGAATAAACATAAAGGATTCTAGAAAACAATATATTGATAGAAAATGTATTCCTTAGCATAATGCTGATCCTCATATCTAGAGACACCGTATCAGAACTCAAAACAGAAACAGCCATTAAAATGTGAGAGTCAAACATTCTTGGTTTGATTCTTCAAAAGGCAGATCTCTAGCAAAATGACAGAAATGTCATTAAATAAGAGAATATTTAATATTTCCAATATTGAGGATATCATTTTATTTACCAAAAATTATTTCAAGGACTTTGTTAAAAATATTTCACACATATATATTTACATATATTTACAATATACATATATTTACAAGCAAAAATTCACTCACTCTGGGTATATAAAGTGAATGCATCACATTTGCAAAAATTGTTCATGGAGAAGATGTCAATAGATAAAATAGATTTGAAGTGTATACTGGAACGCCGTTGCACCAAGTCATCAGAGTTAAGATTTACATCTTAAATTAAGATGGCAAAAATTTGTCGATATTGTCCATCATGACTCAACTACTTTTTTATTGTTATTGCTGTTACTGTTATTAAGTAACTGTACCATGTACAATGTACAGACTCCTTTTGCCTTGGTGATTTAAAGATAAATATCGTGATTTTAAATCCTAGAAATAAATATGTCACCCAGAAAATTTCAAAACTTCAAAAACTCAAAATACCTCTGATAACATTACACTAATGGTTTCTATAAAACAATTTCACCCAAGAAATAATGGCTCACTAAGCAATTCAGTATGATATTGTGCATTGTGATTATTGTTTCAAATGGTTCCAAGAACTTTATTACTTGAATATCACACAGGGAGGGCCTGCTGGGGGTACCATCGGTGGCGAAGTGCCGACTGGTGACCCCCAGAAGTAGAGCCTTCTCTGTGGGGGCCCCTACCCTCTGGAATGAACTACCCCCCGCACT
>JANHFL010002347.1:4862-19418 GCA_032468155.1 Oxyrhabdium leporinum
TTATTATTATTATTATTATTATTATTATTATTATTATTATTGAATTTATATACCGCCCCATTCCGAGGACTCGGGGCAGTTTACAACTACAATTACAAACATAAAAACCATTTAAAACTCCTTTTAAAACCCCGTTTAAGACCAATAAACAAATAGTCTTATTCAAAAGACTAGAACCTAAGTCACCTCAATAGTAAATTAACTTTTTTTGGCATCATGTGGGACAGCAAATATGATTTTGGGTGGCTGGAGGATTTTTGTTTGTTTGTTTGTTTGTTTTTGAGGTGGGATTTAGACCATCAAATGCAGTCAGTAGGAGATTTAGATTATTATTATTTTTTAAAGTAGTCCAGAGATTAACTTGTACCTGAAACTACAAACTGTTCACACTGTGATAGAATCATGTTACCAGTGAGAGAGGAAATGTTACATTGAAGTTAACAACAATTAAGGTGGTATAAGAAGGGGGGAAAGATAGTACATGGAAATGTATATAACGAAATAGACAATGTGTTATACCCAGAGATATGCCAGGAGAAGAAATTCAATTGGTGGAACTGATCTGTGAATAATTGGAATTGTTGGAAGACTTCACATAAAAAAATATTTAGCATAAAATTACTAGGATTTTATATGATTTTTATACTCTTGTTATTGTTCTTAAATTATATTGTTTTGATGTTGTATATTGGTTTTTTTTAATTGCTGTGAGATGCCCAGAGTCATATATTTGAAATGAGTAGCTATATAAATTGGAATTATAAATCTTGGGATGTTACACATGATCACATGCAAGACTCTACATGCACTGTTGGCTAGCATGTCTCTTGCCAAATTTAGATATTGTCAAGGGCTTTCTATAAGCAAATATTGATATCTTATCTAATTATCTGATGCAAGAAGCTGTACAACATGCATCTCAAACTGTTATGCAATACTTAGTGCAAAAGTTTTGTGCAATGACATATGTGAACCAAAGAGCGTGACTGCATTTAATTTCTTTTCTCATGCAAAACCTTAGCACCTCATATGTACAGCTCCACTAGCCTTATCCTGAATATTCAAGTATGTGAATAGTAATTTAGCCTACAATTTAACCAAAGCCATGAGCAATAAAATGATAAATCAAATACTTTGTGCAAACAGCTACAACGTTATCAGTACAATCTGTCATCAGAAAGTCTAATTTCCCCATGCTCTTCTGCCTTGGCAGTGAGGCTTAATAAATACTGACAGTGACTATGTGGAATTAAGATTTCATACTGGAGCGATTTAGTTTGTGGAATAGATAATAGTCTAATAAATATGCTACAATTATTATGGGCTGATTTTGGAAAATAGCCTGCTTAAAATGAAGCACAATAGAAAGCCAAATATTCGGTATTATCAGAACTGTGCTACTTATCACATTTAATATCACTTTAGGAGTACATTGGGGAACTGTCTTGCATTTCTTTCCACATGACTTGGGGAAGATGAATGAAGCACAAGGCTAGATACAAAGATGTAAGGAAAGGAGGAAAGGGAGCTTCTGAAGAATGTCAGGAATCCAATAGTTTAAAAACCCCTAGAACACTTAATCCAGTGATGGGGATGAGGAAGTCAGCATTTGACAACGATGTGAAATATCGGTGTCTGCTAAGCCCTTGCAGGAATATCACACACTCCTCCCAAAGATTTAAAGTTCTCCGATTGATAGACTGTAAGATGGGCTGCTAGATTTTAGGAAAGGCTTATTCAGGGAAATTGCATCTATTTGTAAGTGAATCCCTCATACATCAGGTCAGTCATTTTATAAGGATTCAGTGCTGAGCTAGTGTGGAATTCAGAAAGCAGGAGTGTATCAAATGTAGCCTTCATCATTTTCCTTGCACATACCAACAGCTGTGCAGTGCATCTCCTCCAAATGAATATTGCCTATAAATTAAAAAGTGGCAGTTCTTGGATCGCAGTTTGGAGATGCAGGACAAATGATGCTTTAAGAAATTGCAAAAGAATAGATTGGGACAGACTTTAAGAAATACAAAGACTGAATGGTCTGAAGTTAGATTTATTTGTCCAGTTCTGCCCTTATGATCTGCTTGTTGACAGAAGCAAGCATCTGGTTAGCAACTGAAAAACTGGATTGCATTGGTTTAGTTGGGAGGTTCTTTGTATCACCTCGTCCACGTGCATATGTACTCATTTAATCGATGGAGAGATTGCTTCAGTGTGTGTTTTCACTATTTTCGTATGCTTCAGCCTGACTACATTTCCATAGAATGCATTTTTAAAAGCTCCCTTGATGAGCATTGCTTACATGTGGGATCAGTTCTTTACTCAGCAATTGACCTCTTAGAATAGTGCTGGCTTTCTCATTTTCCCTCACCCCAAAATAGATTTGCTATGGAATTAAAATCTGGGATAACCATATACATGCCACTTGGGTTTACTAGAGGTGGACAAGGTGCAAACATAACAAATCAATATATTTAGTGTAGAACTTTATTGCTGAATCAGAATAACAGTGGGCAAACTGTCTTGCCATTGATTGTGCCATTGATTTCAAAAGGATGCGGCTCTCTGTTGGTATATCAAAATGCAAGAGATTTATGACATGCACCTGCTCAGGTATCAGCCTCTTCAGAACTGCCTGAATGGCTATGTTAAGTGCAATGCTACCCCAAGAGCAAAGCAAGTGCTCCCATAATAGAAGATTATGAGAGTAATGGACCATTTTCACTTGTAATTATATGATCAATTTATATTCAGTCACTGAGCATTCAAATTAAGCATAAAATAAGGCACTCAGGGTTCTGAGGAACATATTCTTTTGGTCTATTTTATTGGAGAGAAATAAGAGCTCTCGTAGAGTTTGGCTTTAATGTTGAGTTACTCTGAAGAGCAAAAGGAAGATCATTTTCTGCAGAAGGTAATCCTTTTTCCATCCTAGATGGAAAAAAAAACAATCAAAAGACAGAATGGAGGTTTTCAAACTCTCACTCTGCAGTTAGTAATTCTTATATATTGATATAAAGTCTATTAACAAAAATGGCAGTTAGCCTGCAATGTAAGATAAGAACACAAAACTGGTGCACCATACTCTCATACCAGAAGTTCACCTGCTGTTGACTTTTTTCTTTAAAGGAAGACACAAACTCATAATTAGCTACACACACACACACACACACACACATATATATATATACACACACACACGCACACACACACACACACACACACATATACAGAATATATAAATCATGCTACTTATATATTTATATACTTATATTATTGTATTGTATGGAATTATCTGAAGAGCAGCAATTTAAGTTAATTGTGAAGATGTCTTCTGTGGCATCAATGAGAAGGTCAAACAACTTATTCCATGCAGTATTTTTCTGACTTATTAAGTATACTGCAGGTGCTCTCAGTCTTGAAGAAATTGGAAAATGTAATTTTCTTTTACAGTTGAATATAGGGACACACTTTTCTTTCTCTTAATTCTGGGATATTATCTTTGCCCTTAATTGTTTCCCATTCCTTTTTTCCATCTTATCTTTTTAGATATATAGATATGGGTTTTTGAATGCTATCTATTTGATGTCTGATGAAGCTAGGTGCTGATCAACACCTGTGCTCTCGGTAACACAATGCATCAAAGTGTGAGATTTGCTTTTATTCATAATAGTTGGGTTCATACAGCATGCTAAGCCTACAGGCAAAACATTTGTTGGCCTGTAATGATGTGCAAGCCAGCTCTTTATTTATTCTTTCTGATTTATAAAGGACATAGAAGCTATCTCAAAAAGATGGGAGGGATATGCTAATTTCTGTTATGGCTCTAAAGAGCAATTCATAGAAGTCAAATGCTTGTCTCAGCACCAAGGCTAGCTGCTCTCCTTGGCAGGGCTTCATTCAAATGTTTATTGTTTCTGCATTGCCTAAGGGGCTATATTAAGCATAGCCTTTGAAACTTTTCATGGCAAGGTTTAGAGAATAGCCTTGAACTTAAAGAAGAATTCTTTAGTATAAAACGATGATGGGCTATCATGTCTCACTTTCTTTGAGACTGTATTCAATAATACCTTGTACTATTTAGCCGGAATTCACTAGCTGAAAAACTAGTCTAAAAAGAACAAAAAACGGGGGAGGGGGGGGAAATCTCCTTCAGTATGACTTTGAAAAACCTCTAGCAAGCCTATAACAACTTTATTATTCCATACACAGTCTTATAATTTGTCTAGCTTTTTAAAACTCAATCTCTTTTGCTCTCTTGCTCTCTGTCTCTCTCACTTGCTCTCTTTGTATGATATAAGCTTAGGAGTTTGGGACTTATTATATCTGAGAAATGAAGAGAAATGGAAAAATGCTTAGAAATTAAGCGTAGGAATACATTCAAGGATTTAAATGAAATCATGCATGTCATTTCCTCTGTTTGTATGCCTGACACTTGGCCAGGTCATCATCCACATTGCAGAGAGGTGCAGCACAGAGTCTTTTCCTGTCTATCCACCACTACCATTCCAGAGTGTTTTATTAAAGGAGAGAGAAGGGGGGAGAGTGGGAGGGAGGGAGGGAGTAAACTTTAGCTGCCTTATGTTGCTTGGCAAAACAAATCTCAATTATTATTTATACATTTCTGCAAGATATACTGTACACATTGCAGGGCTTAGGGAAAGATATAAAATCCCATTTCTGTGCAATTTTCTGTGCAGTATCATTTTAATATATTTGCACCATTCAGAAGAAATATCAGAGCACATTTATTCTGAATTGTTATCCAAGCATGTACATACATGCACAGGCACACACACACACACTATACTAAAGGTGACAACATGCCCATGAGTTGCTTGCAATCAGAACAAAAAATGGTCAATGCTGTTATCATGAAATATTCCTTTTCTCCCATGGGATAATAGGTATGGGATTTAGAAAGAATAAGCAGAACTAGCAGGGATGTTTGAATAAGAAACAGGAAATAAGGAAACATGATAAACATTCCTTAGTTTCACAACACATGGACAGGCTCAACCATGGTTTCAATTGGAAAACTGTGAGATTAAGCCAAATTCAAATATGCTAGAGAATTCCTGGAGACCTGGTGCTCCATCAGCAGCACCATGAAGATAAACAACATCTATAACCACTCAAAATAGACAATCAAAAGCCAAAAAGGAAACAAAAAGACCAAAGACCAAAGCCTTTCACCAACAATCAACATCAACATAAACAGAGATTAACAACAAGATTAACACTAGTCCAACAATAAAGAAGTAAACAATATGCCAATCAGGGAACTACCAATGCAGACAAACAAGATAACAGTAAATAACAGCTTAATCAAGGAATCACCAAGAACAGTCCCACCAACACTGACAGGACAACCCATTAGTACAGAAAAATCAGAGCAGACGTCATTCTCTCCTAGCACTTATGATGTTACCTAGTTTGGAAATGAAATGTCTGCAACAAAATCACCAAGCTCAGAGAACACCAGGAACCCCACAGTTCAACCCAGCACTCTAAATATTCTCTTCTGTCAGTAAGAAAACAAGGTGGAAAAGCAGAATGTTACAGACAGGAGGAAAGAGTAAACTTGCTCTGTTTACCTAACCCTTCCAAATGGCTGAACACTGTCTGGATCTCTCAATCTTAAAACCAGCATCTTTAATTTGGGGGTTGCATGGGTTGCAATCCTAGCTTTATTTTGTGTTTCTTCTGAAGCTTGAACTTTGCTTTACACTCTGCATGACCATTAGTCTATGTCACTCAATATACACACATAGATAGTAATTCTTCAAATTTCCAGGATATTTTTACACTTTGACCAGCAGAGACCTGGAGCCTCTAATATGTCATTTACCATTGGGCTACATTTTCTAATATACATTGCTTTTCTTGTTGTTGTTGTTGTGTCATATCTGTCATTGGACGTTGGCGATCATGTCGGCGATCCTATTTTTATCAAAGGAAAAAATGCTTTTGATTTTACAAGTATATTTTTGTTATGTAATAACTATATAATTATTCTGTTTTATATCTACCATATTTGAGTTGTAAAAATCCAGATACCACTAGATGATAGCAACGAAATACAGAAGACTGCAAAACGTTGTTCCCACCAAGTGATTGTCTGGATTTTTACAGCGAGGTTATGACCACAAAATCAACAGAAGAAGAATCTGTAAAGGTTCTGAGAAAGTTATGTCAACAAATTTGGAGCGGCCAACAATTGGAAGAGATCAGTCTACATACCAATACCAAGGAAGCAGACTTATCAGAATATGCAAACTGTTTCTATTACCCTTAATTTCACATGCCAGCAAAGTAATACTTAGCATCATTTTATGCATACTAGAGCCCTACATGGAAATAGAGATTCCAGATGTTCAAGTTGCCTTTAGAAAAGACTGAGGAACATCAGCAACATTACTGTGCTTTGTTGTACTGTGCTTTGTTGATTCTAGAAAAGTCTTGGATTATGTTGATCATGTCAAATTGTGGACTGCGCTTAAAAAAATGGGAATCCCAGAACAACTAATTGTCCTCAAGCAAGTCAGGAAGACACAGTATAGACCAGTGGTGGCGAACCATTTTGGCACACGAAGACCAGCTGGCCGGCGCACGTGCACACGCCAGAAACTGGAAGAGCAACGGGCGACAGCTAGTGTGCCCAGAGAGATGGCTGTGCGTGCCACTTCCAACATACGTGCCATAGGTTCACCATCACGAGTATAGACAGAACATTGCAAAACAGACTGATTCCAGGTTGGCAAAGGAATGAGACAAGGCTGTATCCTTATTTATTCAACTGATATTCTGAATATATATTAAAGGAAGCTTCTTTGGAGGAAGCTGAGAGTGATTTTAAAATTGGAAGAAGACACATTAATAATCTGCACTGGGGAACAATAACAGCCACAGCAACAACAAAATCCTTGATGTTATTTATCATATGCAAATTTGATACTTGCAGAATTGATTTTGGAAATCTGAACCAGAACAGGAGCAAGCAATTATTGAACTGAAGTAGAAATATTAATGTACATAGCAAATAAAATGACTTGGTTGTTCCAAAAGACTAATTTCTAATCATACCAAAGACTTATACACACTGAAGTGATAAATGAACCATTATGTGCTTTAGTCCAAAAGAATTCCATTGAAGTTCACAAGGCTAATGTGAAGTAAGTAAATAAAGGATAATAGTGTTATTTTTATTACTATGTTTGTAAATGTCCTTTTACTCACTAGTAAATTAAAAATGTCCCATTTTGATTTTTTAAAAATATGTCAGTGGAAAGAAGATAGAGCTAGATGGATTTAAAAGTAGAGAATTATGAAGAGCTGGTATGTTTGTGATCTGAAGTCTTTCTAAAAGAGAAGGAGAAAGAAGGTGCCTGAAGAAGTTTCTCAGATAAGTTCAGATAAAATAAGTTGAAGAGAACAAGGTCATCTTCAGAGTTTGGAGATAATTTCCCAGCTAACTCTAAATAGGTGATAGCTTCTTAATGACTATGATTCTGGCTGCCATGTTAATTTCTATAACAAGTATTATTAAATCCTTATAGTCCTCTCTAAGAAGGTATTAAAATCTAGTTTTTCCCACATGTATTGTTTGATCACAATATGTAAACCTGTTGTTATCGTGGTAGATTTTATTTTTCTTTCCTGGTGTGGTCATTTTTTTTACTGTTTATTAGGGTTTTTTTAATTTAAAAAAAGACTATTCTTACTTGTTTTTAATACTTGTTAGATGCTCAAAGTCACTGCTGAGTGTTTGGCCTTTAAAGTAATTAAAGAAATCCACCTAATATACCTTTTCATATATCATAATAGAATGTTTACTGAAGTTAGGAGAATGAAAAAATTGTAAGATGCATATGCTGCTACAAATGTAATTGGTAGCATGTGATCGGTTATAAGGAATGAATGTTGAAAAAATGGGTCTGTACAAAAATGAATATTTGCTTATTTGGCTGTGTGGAAGTGATCTTAAGCATAAGAACTAGTTCTTCCATGTTCAAAACCAAAGATCCTGATGTCTGATCAACATCAAAACAATAAATTTATGGAAAATTCTCCCCCTGCCTCAAAGATAGTCACTTCTAGTGCCTTATATGGACAAGGTGGGAGAAATGTGGAGAAACATTTTAAAAATGCAGTATAAATAGAGCATATATTTGATGCAGAACAGTTACTGAAATTTGTTCAGAAGAACTTCTTAGCTTTTCTGTAATACATGAGAAGCTATGCTATCCTTGCACTCTTGTTGTACAGTTTGGTTTGTCAAGATGAAGCCAGATATTGGGAATATCAGGACAAACATAATAGCAATTTTCCTGCAAAGGGAAAGAGACACTTTAAAAAGCAGACGTGGTAAAACAGGATGAGATAGAGTCAACACTATAGGGTACCTAATGAATGTGGATTGAATACCGAGAGTTACTACTTCCAAAAAGGTACATTGAGGTGGCTTGATCATATAAATGAATGAAGAAGGCATGGCTCACAATATAAATATATGAAAGAAGACTGACTAAGGGGATCACTGATAAAGTTGTGGCTGGATGAAAATTCAATGAGACTGTTAAGAAAAAAAATATTAAGATCAAAGAATAAAGGGCAGTATATGAATGAGTTATAGGAACATGGTAGAAACAAGGATAATTTGCAAGATTAGAAGGATAGTATGGAGAGATAGTACAGCAGAACTTTCTTTTTGCTTTTTTAAGCCATTGTGGCATAGTGGTTAAATGCAGTACTGCAGGCTACTTCTGCTGACTGCCGGCTGCTTGAAATTTGGCAGATCTCACCAGGCTCAAGGTTGACTCAGCCTTCCATCCTTCCGTGATCAGTAAAATGAGGGCCCAAATTGTTGGGGAAAATATGCTGACTCTGTAAATTACTTAGAGAGGGCTGTAAAGCACTGTGAAGTGATATATAAGTCTAAGTGCTATATCTACTTATCTTTTCTTATCTTGGGCCTTAATTTCGTTAGTTTAGTTTATTTCTTACTCCATTTCTCTGCTTAAAGTTGGTAACCTCAAAATTACATGCATGCATACATGCATACCTCTGTGTGTGTGTGTGTGTGTGTAAGTATATATGTACATGTGTGTAAGTATATATGTAAGTATGTATGTGTAAATATATATGAATAATACATCAGCAAGTATTGCAGGCCCAATTAGCAAAAGGAAGCTCAGGATCATATTGGTTTGAAATATGAGGAAGAGGCATTCATTCTGCAGTGGATAAACAATGGCTAAATGATGATCACACACACACACACACACACACACACTAACCAGAAAGAGAGTGAAATTAGTCAAATGAAAGCTAATATAAGAAAATATGAAGCAGGACCAGAAATAAGTAGTCAGATGCAATATAAATTCTACCATCTTGATCCACTTCACCGTTTCATTATAAGTACTCCTTCTAATTTTTTTCCTGAACTAATTTTTGGCTATGGCTTCACAGCAGCATTTTTCATATAATTTCCAATATTTCCATTCCTAGGTATCCAGTTTTAGTCTTCATTCAGACATCAAATTCAGAACCTGAGATCAACTCCTTATTCGATTTAAACTGGAGAATCAAGATCTTATTGTTCTATTTTGAGAACAACCAGTTTGATTCAAGTTTTAATTAAAAAAAAGAAGAAGATTCATTTAAGACCTAAAATGAGGAAGCATTGAAACACCTGCAGCACTTCATTTTTCATCAAAATGGGATGAAGATAGCACAGATGGCAGCTTCTTTTTAGGGAACACTAATCCTGGCTAATTTAAACTGGATATCTTCAAGCATTTGCTTTAATACACTTTGGAAATATTCCCCCTGCATGTCTTTTAATGCAGAGATAGCAGGTACGAGAGAAAAGCAGCACAGCAATCTTCAAATTGTCTAGAACAGACTACATTGTGTTACACAAGGGCAGCAAGGACTCTATGCCAAGTTTAAAAACTTTAAAAACTCATTTAATAGTTATGCTCTTCCTTTTCCACTTACTTTGTTGAGATTTCAAAGATGGCACAATCACAAAGAATTAGCACTAACTTGCTCTTTCAACCTAATAAGCTTCAGTGCATCTGATCACTGGAGTAAGCAGAGCTTGCTGACAAACTTAGGACCATCCCAAGAAGAATCCCTGCCCTCACTGGCTTTGTACAAATGCCAAGCTGAGCAAAAAACATTAGCAGACCTGACCTGTCTTTCCTGGGCATGACTCAGAAGAACAATGACTGAAACCTGTGGGATAATATTCTGTTCCTTTTGATCATTAGATTTTGAAGGATGATAGCAGAGATGGGCCAGATTGGATCATGAAAGTTGTGGCCTAATTGTAATACTATATTATTAATTAGCAGAGGTAGCAGAAAATGGCATGCACAGAATGTAGATGACAGAAAAGTTGTTGGACCAGAATGGGTGGGATTTGCCATTCCTTATTCCTAACAACAAATATTTAGGCCAGCACCTATTGTAGTCAGGCACAAAAGTATTAATTTTCAGGAGATTTAAACCTCCTCCCTTCAAGCAGAATTGAACAGTGCGGTCTGATCCCAAAATGCTCACTGCCTTGGGCATATATTCAAAGTTCTGAGAGCTGAGTTGAGTTCTTAATTGTGTTGGCTGTATCAACAATAAATATATCATTCCATTACAAGAGAGAGAGAGAGACATCAAGGCCTGTGGCTGAGAACTGAGAGTCAAGAGAAGAAAGTAAAACTATACAAGAGCTTTGATCATAGATAATAAATCTCATTGGCCAGTTGGTCACATCAGTGTCAAAGAACATAACTCACTGCCAAATCCTCTCTACATTCTCAATATATAGATGTGAAGCTTCCACATCGTACAATGAGCATAGAAAAGCCATTGAATTCATAAAATGCTTCAAGGGATATGTAGCACTTTGCAGATACATGGTTTAATTTGCAGTATCGGGTTGTGGATCTATATAATTTGATAAAAGCTTTATCAAAATGAAAGCTTTGTATCACCCTATTCAGAATGAATGCCTGAGCTTCATGTGTCCATTTATAGTCATGCATTTCTAGAACACAAGACTTCTGGATTAAGTTCAGTAATGTAAATATTGATTACATTTATTATTTTCGTGACTGTCATTTGATGTGTGTCATCACACACTTATCTATATTAAACTGTTATTCTGACATGATTGCAGTTTGCTAGAGACACCCTGGACTAGTTCAGAAATATAACAATAAATTGAAGTTTGATATGGCAGCAAGCTCTAGAGTTGTGTGGAGATGAGGCAGTCTGCCATAATGATGGCTGTTGGGCATCAGCTGAAACCTATCTATTTGTCCAGAAGTCACACTTATTGGATAAAACTAAGCAGATCTTTCACCACTCCTTGACCTTTAAAAATAGGAAAATGTTTGGTTTTGTCACTTTGCTTTGAGGGTAAACGTTGAAATTTAATTAAGTGAAATGACTGTCTGAAAAAAAAAATTACAACTCTAGTACACAAAATGTCTGTGGAGATTCTCAATCATCCAGGTCATAGTTGTCTCAAAGGTGTTTTTTTCCCTTAAAGGTAACTGGACTGTTTTTTCCTTGATGAAGAAGAACAAAACATTTTGGATGCGAAACAAAACTTTTTGTTCTTCATCCTCAAGGAAAAAACAGTCCAGTTTCTTTTTCGAAAAGCACCTTTGAAACTCTAGTATGCAACTTTATTTCTTCCTTTGCTTGTTTATAATGTCCATACGTACCTCCAATCCATGTGAAAACTAGATGGAGAACAACAGTCTCAGAATCCAATAAGTTCAAAACAATTGATAATAGTAAATAATTATATTTTAATAGAATGGAAGAACAATCTGCCTACAGTTAGTAAAGTGACCTTGTATGGTGCAATTTAATAACTCTCAGCAATTTATTTGAAAAACTCTGCTGGTATGGTAAATTGTTAATACATTTCTCTGATAACAATAGCCTTAATTATTAGCAGAGTGTATGTCTGCTTCTCTTACTGATTACTGTCTTTTATATTCTTTAATATTGCTGATTCAGGTAGAATTAACATTAGCATACAGTGTTTTAAGACTATACAATATTTTTTTGGGGGGGAATACAAAAATAAAATCTATCATAGATTTTTTTTTGTAACAGATAGCAAAACTAAGTCTCTCTTCTTCTTTTTTTTGTCATAATGTAATGGCGTAGTTAAACATAGTTCATTTTAAACTGCACTAGTCAGTGGAGTATGTTCCTCTGCAAGGACAAACTATAGCCAAAAATAATGGAAATAGCTTTTTAACTGTCTAATAGTAACCTTTTTTAAAAATATGTCAACCCAATCAAATATGTTACTGCCATTTATTTCAACTGAATGAATTTAAAATCAGCAAATATTCGAGGACTTAAAACTCATTTTATAAGAAGAGGAGAAAAATATTCTCCTATACTGTTTGCATCTTGATAGCTATAGGGGATTGCACCCAATCATTTCATTTTAATATAATTTAATACAATTAATTAACTTCATTGCACATTTTTCAGCTATAACTGAAAGCTGTAAAGGCAAGATCTCCACAGATTAAACTCCCATAGGCACAGGCTTCTGTCTATATCATTGTTGGCAATTTGTCAAAGGGATCTTTCTTTTTCATAAATAAATAAATAAATAAACAAATAAAAACAATTGAGCATCTCACTGAAGACTTTTCCTTTTCTTGGCTTTTTTTTCACATTGGATGGAAGGTTTTTCAGCTGACAAAATCTAAGAGGTTCCTTATGGTTTTGCGGCCAAATGGTTTAATCACTGTGTGTGATCACAGGTCTCAGGGAACAGAGTCAACTTATTTTGTACAACATTTTTTATAATGCCATAGCTCTTGGCAACAAATGGCTCTGACAGAGCAGGTCAAGTCTATGAATCTTGTGAAACCTGCTCTTGGGCACTGGGAAGCAAAAATAGAGAAGTTACATACTTGACATAGAGACATTTTAGTTCCCAATTCTTGTAGTGAATAACTTGTTAACTTTGTCAAATGATAAGCTGCTAACTGAGGAATGTACAAATATTTCTAGTTTCTATAGTGATACCTGTCAAAAACAGCTTTGTATTCTAGGGAGAAAAAAAGGCGATATATGGTTTTATATAGCCCATTTACTTGAAATATTTAATTAACAGAGGAAGGACACTGCATCATTGTTTCAGAAATATATCATTATAAAAATTTGGACACTCTTTTGTCTTTCAGTGTAACCTACACAGGACACAAACCAATTAAGAAAAACTTCAGCAATAATCTTTCTTCTGTTAAATGTATAGTTTATTTCAAGATAATCCTGTCTTAAAGAGTTTAATGGCACCAAAATGTCTGTTATGGTTTCATTACTTACTAAATATATGCCCAATCATTTTAGAGATGATTCCTGCAGATAACATTGCCAAAACATACCATAATTATCATTATCACACTTGGTTTATTTTGAACTATTAATTTATCTGTAGCTATTGATCAGGAATCTCTTTTTGGAAATAGTGTATATTTTCTTCCTGATTTGAAGAATAAATAGAATTGGGAACTTCAATTTTATTTCATCAGTACTTTGATTTGCAGTTTAAGTCACTGTTTCCCAGTCTGGTAACTTCCAGATGTGTAGACTTAAACTTAACACAATTCTCAGGAATATTCATACTTGCTGAGAATTTGGGGGAGTTCACCCACACATCTAGAAATTGCCAAGACTGGGAAACACTGGTCTAAATCCTATTTAAATAAGGCTTCAATAAAAATAGAAAATATAGCAAGTTAAGGCTGAAGGAAATGGGGGTAAGTCTCAGTAGTTTAAATTCAATTCTGAACATCACAGACTGTAAGAGTGAGTTGAAGAAGGCTAAAGCAAGAGAGGATGGCAAAAGGGTGACTTGGAAGAAGGTGTGAGAGAATCAGTAAAACACAATGCACCAGCACATTATGTAGAAATTGTTTCTTTTATCTTTTATTAACTTACAGAATTGCCCTCGTTGGCCATATTCCATAAACAATGACAATAATTTACACACCAAATGTGTTTTAAGCATACATGTATGTGTGTATACACGTATGACACACATGTCAGAAAGACATCATTCCAGGAGTCAAAGAAAGGGAAGAAAATAAATGAAGAAAAAGGACTGTGTTTATTTCTGTGTTTGGTAAGGTACAAGGACATATTTTCAAGCACTATGTCTCTGAGCTTTAGGGGAAAAAATGCTACCACTATCAAGAGCCAGTTTCTCAAGAACAATTTTTAACAACTAAATAATATTAATCTTATAAGAAATAATTAATCTTATTTCTGGAATGTTGTGGATGTAGAATAATGCCAATAAATCACAATTTTGCAGATAATACCAAGCAGGGTGACTAAATCACAATTCAAAAGGATTGCTGCAGGTTGCAACATTGGGCTAAAATAGTGGGAGCAGGAGCAACTGACATCCTGCCGGTTTCCCCACTGTGTTTCCTTGCAGGAAGTTGATAAGAAAAGTCAAAAATCTTTCCTTCCCTCCTTCCTTCCTTCCTTCCTTCCTTCCTTCCT
>JANHFL010002347.1:68324-86357 GCA_032468155.1 Oxyrhabdium leporinum
CACCCCACCTACCCTCCACTCACCTCGCCCACCATTTGCCCCGACCTGTTCAGTCGCTCCTCATCTCACCTCCCCACCCAGCATAGCACAATGTGTGGGCTCACTCGCTTGTGTTGACCATACAGTCTCTGCAGCTTGTCTGCCTTCCCATGTGGTGCCAGCAGCCCAATTGAGTGGTCCTGATCTGCCTGCCTAGGTAAGCAAGCCTGTGAGTCATGGCCTACCTAGCTGCCCCCCCCATCCCCGCCTTCCTTCCCTACTCCCTCTCTTCCATGCAGCCTGCGGCCCCGCCATGCTTCTGGCCTTCCCCAGGACCTCTGCCCACATGCCCCCCATTCGCCCTTTGCCTTGGGTCAGGGAACACACCAGTCCCTGGCTCTGGCCTTCCCCGCCCTCATGCCGGGCTGCCACTGTGAGAACGGTATGAGCCCCATGTGCTGATGCCGGGAAAGGAAGATCCATTCTGGGCTTGCTGCAGTCAGCTGAAGGATCAGTGGGGGGGGGGAGGAACACATGGTGAGACTAAGCCGCCTTTCAGGCCCAGCTTCAGCTTCCGTGGGGCCTTTGGGGTGCAAGGCCTGAGAGAAAATGCCTCCCCTGAGGGTCGCCCGCTTGCCCATCCACCAGCCTTCTCGCAGGCTGGATGTGGGACCTGAGGTGGAGTGGAGGTGGAGCAAGTGGCAGCCCAGAGTAGGGCCCAAAAGGCAGTCAAGCCTTGGCGTGTCCCCCCCACATTAAAAATCGGGAAGCCTCCTGGCGCAGTTATGGCCAGCAAAGAGGCAGCAGCTGCAGGCCCTTTGCGCTGGCAAAAAGCAGCATGAGAATCTTGCAGCCACCACCTCTTTGTTGGCTCGAGAAGCCTCCAGCTGCCGGTCTTTACCATTGCTGTTGTCTTTCTCTCCCCCCCCCATAACCTTTTGCCAGCATTTGGCAGGCAGTCGTGATTAGATGCTGCCCACCTTGCCATGAGTGACGTCGAGTTGGCCATGCCCACTCAGTCACATGACCCCTCCACCAAGCCACGCCCATAGAACCAGTGGTGAAAAAAAATAGATTTCATCACTGCTTGATACCATATCTATTTATTTTGCATTTTTATGTTTTATGTTATATGCTGTCCAGTGTCACTTGTTGAGATGGGCTACTATAGAAATCGAATCAAATCAGTCAGTCAATCAATCATCAATCAATCATATATTCAGAATAGAGGGACCCAAGATATGTCCCAAAATACATTTGTTGGTCCCTGCTCAAGAGACATGTTATAGAAAAGAAAAAAAAATGGTTAAAATCAGACATGATAAAATGTCTAAATATACAGTATATGTTAACTGCATTGAGAATACCACATGCACAAAGATGAAAAAAAAAAATAGAAGAGTACCAACAATGGATGAGTGGACTGTGAAGATGTCAGAACCTGCTAAAAGGGCCAGACTGATTTGTCTGAATAGGGAAGGAATAATCACTACTTTTACAGAAGATGGGAAACTATGGATTTTTGGCTGAAAATGAACAAAAATGAACTGAATTTGCTAATTGAAAAAAGGGCTTTATAGCAAGATAGGGATCACAACATGTAATTTGTGAAGATAGAAACAGTAATAATCTTGTATGCAATTGCTGCTAAAAAGATTGAAAGTTGATTCTTTAGATATATTTTCCCTTCTTTTTTCCTCTTTTTTTCTTGACTGTTACTGTTTCTCTTATTTTTTTCATCTTTTCCTTTTTTCTAATATTTTCTTTCGGTGGTTTTTTTTTTTGTTTTTTATTCACAATAAAATTTATTGCCAATAAAAATATATTTAAAGACACTCAGGTTTCAACAGGAATATGTAACAGAGTTGCCTAATAATTAGCCAATGAGACATTATTTTCCTTCTGCAAATTAAACCAGAATACCTCTGCTACTTCCTCTGAAATCAATCACAGAGAAAAGAAAACTACTCGTGCTGTCTAAAAATGAACCTGCTGTTCCACCAAGGTGAAGTCTACCATATTATACTGTCCCTTTAAGATATTTGATATGTGGGTGTTTTTGCTGCATAGAGCAACCTTTACCAATGTGTCATCCTCTGTGACCAGGACTGTCACAATTCCAAGACAGCACTCTGGCTAAAAATTCTACAAAGCACATTATACACCTAGGGGAATCCAGTTTAAGGAAAACTGGTACAATGAATGATGTTAGCTCTACAAATACATACATAGTAAGTTGCTGCTAATGGCACAATGATTATGATTTTAAAAGTAGGCACCCTTTATTTGAACCATTTTTACTGCTTGTTTTACACACACACACACACACAATGTTCTTTTTTTAAAAAATAATACCGATCTTCACCCTCCCCTGTGCTTCCTATCCAATGAACATTAAGTGTCATAAAACCAGGATGAATCAATATGGTGCCTTCATTTCATGTCTTTGCATTCAGGACAATTGGATAGTTTGAAAGTGTCTTTTGGGGCAGCTTCAATGTCTGTTTTCCACTCAAAGAAAAACTGTATGAGATGAAAAAAGGCCTCTGAGATTTAATTATCTTTCTATATTATCTCTTTCCAGGAAGAAAAGAAAAGTTAGCACTTGTTCTATTCTTCTTACTAACAGTAGAGTCCTGACATCTTCTAAGCTGCAAGCTCCATGAAACTCATTGTGGCTTGTTCCCTGTAAATAGATTGCAGATGGAGTCCTATTCTGAATGTTCTTATTTATTTATTTGGCTGCTTTGGGAGTCATCCGTCATTTTAAATAATATATTTCAGTCTCTTCTGTTTCTGATTTACCTTGTTTCTCTATTGTGCACAGATGCATTTCTTTAAATATGAAAGTGATGTAGAACTGATGCAGCCACAGCGGTTTTGGGTGAGCTTTTTTGTTCATTCCACATTGAATTAAGTCCTTTGTTTATTCCATATAAATATTCTAAAGCCCACAAAAGGGGAGAATTTGAATCTTTGGAAGAAGACTCAGTGGACTGAGTTACTTGGTTCTATTCGCACTATTTCTCAGGGAGGAAAGGTTATTCATGTTGATGAGCACATTAGGCAATAAGAGGAGGGTTGGATGAACAATTCATTCTACCATATTATTTAGAACAATTTAATAATTTCCCACCTAAACTAGAGAAAATCTTTTAAATATGTGGTCTCCAAAATTAATTTGGTTTAAGTTGGTGCAGGACTCTCTGAAGAGGCTATTTCCAGAATGATCCCTATAGATAATTGCATTTTATGCTATAAAAATTCCTTACTACAAAAATGCCTAAATAGGAGATACTCATACAAAAATTCCTGCAACTTTTCCTATGTCCTTTTGCTATCAAAGTTATAAACTGGTTCAGCAGCAGAGATTGCTCCTTTGAAGACGACAGGCATTTATGAAGTGAACAAAATTAGAAACTCTTTTCTGTGTCAAGTGTTTGTGTAGAAAATCATTACTCTGACCCCAGCATAGCATGGTGAGGTCACAAGTCCTTTTGGAGTCAAAAGCAATGACTAAACTGGTATGAGAACTTAGTTCCAAGAGTATAGGAAAATAGCATGAGATAGCAATCGAAGTGTATTCATAAATATTCAAGAATGTAACACGAGCCAGCAAACAAAGAATATGTAAAGTTTAATATTTAAAGTTCTGTCTAGTTTTCTTTATCTTAGGTAGCAATGAAACTATCTCAAGATCTGTTTCCAAAGATTTGGGGGTCGATGATGAAATAATTAGCCCACTGTATTTATGTGTCTCACCAAGGACAGGACAAAACAAAGTCCACCCAAGTATAATTCTTTAGAGAACAAAATAAATGGTTATTTAATTTGTATGCTACAATACTGAACCATTACATGAAATATAAAATTATAAAGAGTTCTCTATACCGTGCAGCTAAGCTAAAGAAGGATAGCATTTAATGCCTCCTCACTGATCCTCCACTACAAATAGATGAGTGAAGATTTTTTAGGAGTAGGACTTTGGGGAAAAAACACGTGACAATCTCAGGCCATGTTTATCATTTAATGTTTTAAGTACTGCCACCAACAGATGTTTTACAACTCTTCTTGTTATTCTACCATAGTATACAGATGACAAAAGCAGAATTTCTGGTATTGGATACCGTCTGGCTGACAGAGTAGATTGCATTCTATAAGTGTAATCAAACAGTTTGAGCTGACTTGGAGATCCTTGATATAAGCCAGCAAGTGATAGTGCTTGGCAACCCAGTCTGGGGACAGAAGCTAAATTGATTTAGATCTGTTTTATGCTGGGAGTTGTCAGGTGCAAAGGATCAGGACAATATGTTAAGTTGCAGCACAGAAGATTAATTCAAGTCTGTATACAAGAATCTAATCAAT
The DNA here is from genome assembly GCA_032468155.1 of Oxyrhabdium leporinum. NCBI lineage: Eukaryota > Metazoa > Chordata > Lepidosauria > Squamata > Cyclocoridae > Oxyrhabdium > Oxyrhabdium leporinum. The sequence continues at coordinate 72,669 of JANHFL010002347.1, forward strand.
TAAAGTTAATAATTCAATTGGCACCAGATAAGGATCAATGGAATTCAGGAGTTGGACTTGGCCCATTTGGGGAAACGTAATGCCTCTAAGTTGATGACATGCTTAATTCCATCTGCCATCTCTGCCTGCTTTTCTCCTACAGGAGTTCTCCAAGGTATACTAGAGGTTTGAGATGAAAGTTGAAAGCAATTTCCAGAAGGAAGCCATTTTCATAGACACATCCATGAGTCACTAGGAGCTGAGCTCAATGTGAAGATTTTCCTTTCTAGAAAACATTGTAGCATGTCATCTGATTAACAATTTCTGACCATGATTCCTTATAATGAAAAGTTAGTTAACTTTGCTCTCTGTAGGCTGTTATTTTAGACAAAACAGGACTTTCTGTTTACTAAGCCCATCCACTGTAATCTTCATCAGCAAAGATGCTTGTGTTTAAAAACTAACACAAGGATAGTGGTGATGTTGCTGTCAGATTGTTCAACCATACTACAAAATTTATGACAGCATCTATTCCTGAGGGGGGGGGGGGAATCCATTACTCCTTTCCACTGGGATGTGACCTTTTTTAAAAAAGAAAAAAGGTTACTCAGCTATAACAATTTTTAAAAAGAGGAGTTTCTGTACTAGTTAGAGGTTTTTCCCTTAAAACTATTTCAACAAGGTATAAAGTGAAATGCCCTATTTGCAGTTTGGTTCTCCCACCCCTCTTTTTCTCTGGCTGACAGAAGCCTGAAGTATGTGTTGCATTTTGAAGCGGGTCATCTGTGGGAGTTTTATTTTCTAAATATCTGAAAATGGGTGATGAAAGATTCTACATTTGAAAGAGATTTGTTGAAGGCATTAAAAACAGGATTGCCTAAAATGTGAAATAAATAATAAGCTACAACAACAACAACATTGTTCCACTCTCCTCCCCAATGACCTTATCTGTTTTTCTGTATTTTTGGTAGAGCAGAGATATAACACTAGAGGAATCCAGAATTTGAAGACAGTCAAAGGTATACATTACACAAATCACCAAGTTGTGGCCACCATGACAACCATAGATTTATCCTACATTATTTCAGGCATGATTCATATACACTTGACCTTGCTCTGGCCCTAGAAGATTGAAAATATGATCTAGAGCTGGTGGATATTACAAAATTGTTATAATAAAACCACTTTCTGGTAGCCATGATATTTCCTAGCACCAATAATCTCCTTGGGACTTAAAGACCCAGTTAGGATGGTCTACTCTGGGTGCCTTACTATAATGATATGTAGAAATCCTTGGTAGACATAAGGGAGCCTAAAAGACTGGAAAAACATATTGTAAGAGATATAGCACTCCCCAGGAAGGAGAAGAGGAGGCATTGGAAATATTTCAGGAGGGACCTTCCTAGTTTTCTAGAAAGTTAAAAGGGGAAATGTTTTGAGACTTGCAAGACTGATATTTGCCCTTTGAGGTACTCCAGACAAGAAGCAAAAGTCTTTATTGTAACTTAACAAAAATAAGCTGGATTCAAGAAGTAATAAATGCCTTTTTGACCAATGGAATAATGCAGCTAGCTTTGAAGAAGTTAGTACTACTCAAAAGGACATTTTTGAGCCCAGCAATTTTGGACAACTTCTCTCCCATTGCCTTTTTCATTAAAATTAAAGGAAAGATGGTAGGACAAATATTATAGAGAATCTTGAATAAACAAATTTCTCTATATCCCTTCCAGGTTAAGCTTAAGGAAGGACATGGGATTTTGTGGCTGATCTGAGGGAAGGGCAGCTGTTACTGTCCTGCTGGGTCTATTAATTGCATTTAATTCTATCAGCCATGGTATCCTTTTGGTATCCTGTTACCCTACATGGTTAGTACCAGGGGCATTGTTCTACAATAATTACACTGCCTTCTGAGTTAGAGTAAAGAGTCTTTAAAGCTCTCACACTAACGGGAACTGCACTGGCTTCTGATTAACACTTTGAAGTCAAAGTTTTAAAAGTGAGATCCAATTCAAACTGTTGGTTATTATCATTAAACCTTTCAGAATTTGGATACTGGGCCCTCTCCTCCCAATGGAATCTGTCTATTTGAAAAGGGCATGATGAATACTCCAGTCACCTGAATACTATTATGTGCATAAGGAGAACAGGCGTTTATAAATAAACCTTCTTAGTGTTTCTCCTAGACTTGTAGAATAGTTCTGCCACTGCCCTATTTCAGATTGGCCCTGTTGCCTTAAATTTCCGAAGTGAAATATACTTTTGTGTTAAGTTTTGGAAAGTAGAGGGTTGATATCTGGGGCTGCTGCTCTCCTGCCCATTTTTAAGTGCTTGGTTTGATAGTTTATTGTCTATGATTGTTATTACTTTGTCTTAGATTGTGTAAGCCTGAACCCCTAGGGTCTTTGATTGGGGCAGCATACAAATTTTAGTAGACGAATACATCTATATGTGTGAAGTGCAGAGTCTCATTTGTGTGATGTTCCTCTTTGCTGAATCAGAATCACATTACTTCAGTAAAATCCAGGCTGTGCTCTCAAGGCCATCTCTAATGGCAGGATTTAACTACAATTAAGGTTTCATTCATTAATTGACATCATCAACATCCACTAATGACTTGTTTATGTTGGTGTCCATATTCTAGCATACAGAGAGGTCTTTCATATTATGCCCAGCAGCACACTTTTTAATGTGTTAAAGAGATATGGAGAGATGTCTGACCAAAAGCACAGAGAAATTCAGTGCTGTAGATGCATGAATAAACTAATGTCTTGTATTCCCAAGTATAAAGACTTACATGAATGCATCACATAAGAAATGTTGTCTTCTTGGTATTATACGTACACTCCTTAGTTGCCTTGCATGCATAAAACCCAACACAGGGCAGGACATTTGACTTGAATATCTTGCTTATATCATATTTGTGAACTTTGGTGTACCTGAGTGAGATCTGGTATATAATAATTATGGTGTATATTAAATACCAATATAAAAAAATCTAGGAATAACACTTTATAAAGACTTCCTTAGATGACTTAAAATCTGAGCACTATTCATGAAAAAAAGGAAAAGGGAAAAAATAACCCTTGGACATATCCTGAGATACTGTTTATTAGTGGAATTGCTTCTGACTATAGCACTATTTTGAATAATAAAATATTCAGAAGAAGCCATTGAAAGCATTTCATCCAACATAGTGCCTAATCTAAGTCAAATTCAATTTAAATAATTCCACCTTTATCATTGATCGTTCTGAAAATGACATAATTAAGTACGATACTTATCGGAGAAAAATAGACTTTGATGAATCCAATGTATTAAATATTTAGAAAGGACATCAGTGTTGTAAATTTCCTGATGGATATTACTTTTTCTTTAACCACAGCAGATAAAATGAAAGCATCGCATCCTGTTGTAGTAAGTGTATTCAGTCCCTTGAATTATTCACCATGTATATCCATATGCATAAAATATACATGCAGGAACTCTATAAAAAAAGTGGTGCCTGGGTGAAGCTATGAAAGCATAACTGGGGAAAAAAAAATCTTTTCAGTGTCCACAATATCAGATTGAGCATAAAATACATTTGTTTGTAGTCGCTTCACAATGGAAAATTCATTTGAAATCTGAAGCAGATTACAGTTGAAAATATATACCTTGGCTAATGATTTTTCACCTGATCTCATAAAAGAAGAACTAGGAAGCCCACAATGTTAGCTTCAGCTTCAACCAGCGCCCACATTTCCCCATGAGAATATGGTCAGTAACAACAAAGCGAAGCATTAATGTGATCCTTTCAGCTTCAATTTAGTTTTGCTTGCAATTTGTCTTTCCTGCTTTTCCTTGTTTAGCTCTTTCTTTTGGCTTTTAACCAGGATTTTTCACGGGTCATTTTTCTTTTATGGTACTTTCTGCCTCCTGCTGAGCAGAGATGCTATTTTAGCTGTATGAGGACAAAGATTTCACCTGAAAAACAAGAAAACAAAAGTTGAAGTCTATCCTCATTGCCTAATTCCAAATTAACGTATAAAACAAAATACCAGATACTGTAAAAACATAGGAGAGATAGGTAAATAGGTGGGTAGTTAGATAAATGATATAGATATTATCTCTATATTCTATACAAACTCTTCTCTCATGGCTATAATTTAACCTATGTTCTTTTCATCATTCTTTCATTCTCAGCCTATGGTTTCGTGTTACTAGGAAATATACAAACCAGTTCAATTGTTTCTAGCAAATCACAATGAATGTATATGCTAATGATTTGTCGAAATTGAGAATTGCAAGGGAAAGGAAAAAGCAGTGGTGGGACTAAATGCTTTAACCTTCAGGCATTTTTCAAGTTTCTGCTTTGAATAGTTGCAAAGCATTCACCGCATTGGAAGCAAATAGTAAGAGGGTCTTATATCCCTAAAGTACAGAATAAAAATTGGGGACTTCATAACCCAGTGTGGTCCCCACAGATTAGTGTTATTTAATGTTACTAAAAATAACAATAACATGATATAGAACAATGTATTTCCACATCAGATTTCCAAGGTGGAAATGATACAATTGTACATTTTCATATTGAAACTTTAAAAGAATCTTTTTTTAATCCCCCTGGAGTTATGTCCAGTTACTCTGAGAACAATACTTGTAAGCATTTAAAAAAAAATATCCAACAAAATGTGCTCAAGAGATATTCCAAAATGCAGAATCAAAAAGTGTCAGTTAAAGGTGATTTGATGGCCGGTTGTGGTTAAGATGCTGAAATAGAAAATGATGCACTATGAGTTATTTCAGTAATACTGTATATTTGTCAGCCCTTTGAAGCAGACCAGAATCAGGTAATACATTCCGTAGAAAGACCAGAACTAAGCCTATAATGACTGAATCTTGCAAGTGCATCTCCTTATCTTACTTTTATATGCAGTGACTCAAGAAGAATAATCCAAAATCCCTTCTTGAGACTTTAGGAATGTTTCTCTCCTCATCTTTTACATAACTTTTTTTGAATATTGCTTTAAGCTATCTCCTTGGATCTCTACAATATCTCCAGGCACACAGGACATAACTATTTGTACCTAGTTCCAGGAAGATATTCTAGCAAATGAATTAAATTCATGAATTTGGAATGTTCCAGATGTTCTTTTAGATATCGCTGATGGACATCATGAGGAACAATGTCCCATTTAAGCCCCTCAATTTAAAAAGCAAATGGAGATTTTCCCAATAAGTAAATAAACTTGGAAACAAAAGCTTGCAGGTAAACAGTTTGATAAACCACTTTATCATTAACCCTCATCATTCCTCATGGGGGGGGAGGGTTACATGAAAGGAAACACTTAACAGTTGAAATAAAAAGCCAAAATGCTGAAGAAAAGACAATGTAAGTCCCCTGAATCTTTTTGAGGACATTAGATGCAAAACCTGTGATTTTCTAAGCCCAATGCTCTGCCACCTGCAGACAAGCAATGTGGAGGGGGAGATGTTTGTGTCTTATTACCCTTCCTATTATTTGTAGTGGGAAAAATTGTTTGATTAGCTCATTTCTGGGTACAAGAGGCATTGAGCATATGGATTGTTCTAGCCAAAGCTTCTGCCACACTTTCTATATTTTCTCAACAACAGTTTGTGGCATAATAACAGTTTGTGGCCTATGGTTTGGGAGTTGGAAATATTGCAATTTCACCAGATTAAAGATTTCATATGGTGAAATCTGCTTGAGGGAAAATTCTGCATGGGAATTAGGGAAAAGCTTGTTCTGCATATAATACACTCCTCCAGGAAGAACAGCTGGAAAGTAGAGTGTTTCCTGGAGACAAATTGAGCTACTTTATCTGGGTTGCAAAATTCCAGGTGGATGCAAAAAAGTACAGAAAGTGCTAGCTCTTTGCAGCTATTTTAGCAGTGCAAGGATGATCGTCTTAATTCAGAGCTATTACTTGGGGCATCCATGACTTAATGACTGAGCAACTCTTTCCCTAATCTGACTCTTACACCACATCAGTGCTGATTCTTGTGTCAATATAGTCTGATGTATATCCCATAATCATTGAATTACTGCCATCAAATAACCTGTACTTTCCAAGCTATAACCAAGTAGGATCATATGATACCAATCCCCAAGCTGTTCCACTGCCTGTCTGGATACTGCTGGGTTTGAGTCAGTATGTCAGCTATTTAGATATTTAAAATAATGGCTTTCCTACTATGCTATGTTCTTGGCATATGAACCATGCAGAGAAGAAAAAGTGGAGCAGGAAAAGACTATAGTGTTTCACTTCAGTGTCAAACCTCTGAGGTGCAATCATGCACTCCTCCTTCTGTTTTTGTCTCTGAAGAATGAGACTCAGGGCAAGATGCTTGACTGCCCAACACACATGAATTTTGCTACCACTGTTTGGAAAACCACAAAAAAGGAAAAGCACTGTATTGCATAACGAGGATCTGTGGTGGCAGAGTGGTTAGAATGCAGTACTGCAGGCTACTTCTGCTTACTACTGGCTGCCAGCAGTCAGGCAGTTTGATTCCCACCGGCTAAAGGTTGACTCAGCTTTCCGAGATCGGTAAAATGAGGATTCAAATTGTTGGGTGCAATATGCTGACTCTGTAAACTACTTAGAGAGGGCTGTAAAGCACTGTGAAGTGGGATATAAGTCTAAGTACTATTGCTATCCTTGGGCAGGTTAGCTCACTTGGGAGTAGGATGTTCTCATCTGCTAAAATCAGAACTCCTTGGAAGTTTTACTTACTTACTTACTTACTTACTTACTTACTTACTTACTTATTTACTTACTTAGGACTTCTATGCCCCCTTTCTCATATAAAGATTCCAACCTGACAACATTTCATAAAAATAAAGATAAAAACAAAAACAATCTTTCTCCCAGGACCAGGGTCTATATTGGGGTCTATGGCTTGGTTTTTATGGTTTTTTTTTGCTTTTTTAAGAAACAAAGGGGAAAGTTTATGATTTTATTCTGGAAAAGCTGAAAATAACTCCCTGCTATCTGCCAAATTTCAAATAGACAGACATTGAGGAGGTTTTGTGCAAAGAGAAAAGAAAGTGGAAAGGAATTATTATGTCCATGTCCATGAATGTAGCAGAGTTGATTATCAGAGTTGGGACACAAATATAATAGATTAACTTTTTCATCTTTTTCTATTGAATGGAAAAAGGCTTGATTGGTGAACTGAATTGGCTCAGAAAATTATGAAGACATGAGATTGAATAATAATTAGGTGTCACCATGTCTTCCCTTATCATCTTGTAACTGTTTATTGTCCAAGAAAAGTTTGATTTCACTAGTGACCAGTTGGCAAAAAAAAATGTGGGCAAGCCTGTTGATTACTTAACCCAACACTTTGGCTCTTTCCATCATTGCATTTGATTTAAACAGCTAGTGATACCCCAACATTTGAAATAAAGTTACAAAGAAACATACCAATTTCAAAATTTTAGTGAGACATAAAAGTGAAACTTATCTTGGTTCCAGCTCCCTGCTGTGGTTTCAATAAATAAAATTTTAACAATATTTTTTTAAAATGTTGAAAAGTAGTTATTTCTATTGTTTTGTGAACTTTGAATTTTCTGACCTACATAGAGTGTAGCTTCTCTTAGCACAAGCAGAAGATACAGTATGTCACCTTCAGTTTTCCTAACCCAAGGAGACAATATTATGAAGAGTGTCAGTGAAGATTTATGGACTGTTGAGCTCCACATTTTCCCCCTTTCCAGGAACTAATGTGAGCAATAAAATACAGAAGAATACAAAGCCACATAAGTTTCCTTGTCAGCATTGTCATCTGGACTCAATGTATTCTGATTCAAGATGACAGGGATATTTGAGTGTGGGTGTGGATGACTATCCTAAAAAAAAAAAAAGGTTGCCCTCTTACCTTCGCCACAAAATGGAATCAGAATCCTTGCCCAAAAGCCAGTTGTTCTAGCAGATGCATCCATCCATTTGTCTTGTTTATTCCCCTGATTTTTGAATCTGTTTTTTTCCCAAGGTGGCTGTTATCTCTGACTATTTTATAGTTTTGTTTTTTCCTTCATTTTTTTTCAATATAGAAAAGCAAAAAGCTATCAGATGATCAATAACTCTTGACAACTTATTCCCTTTTAGGTCAAAAGCAAATCTAAGCATTGTTGGGTGGGTCTTTCTCCTTCTGACTTTCAATTTTCCAAATGTCATAGATAACGGTCCAGAAGAAAACTGTCATCTTCAGAAAATGAAAACACAGAGTGAGTGATTATGTAACACTGGTTTGTACTTATTTGAACTTTATTATTGTTATTTTTGTCAGCATGATTGCTAGTGAAAAATACATTTGAGGTACCCAGGAATGAAGGGATAGTATCACAAGGCATTTGAGTTTGTATTTTCAAAGAAGACTTAGAAATTATCAGCAAAATAATGAAGTACACTGCAGAAACTAACCTCCATGTTGATGATCTCTCATTGTTTATTACATTTTATGTGGTTAAAGCTTCTGCAGGATTTGAAATTTCAATCAGAGTTTGAATTCTCAGTCATATATCATGGAGTTCAAGGAACTTGTGTGTGCGTGTGTGTGGGGGGAGATAATTGTGTCACCTGCATGGTCTTTTCAGACAATCTAATCATAACAATGGCTGAACCTATATCCTTGTCCTTAGACTGTCAAAAGAGATCAAATAAGGTTAAGACTCAGATGCAGTGCTAGTATAGTGAACAGTCTAGGTACAATACATAATCAGATGGAAGGCATATCCCCATCTTTGCTGGAATATCTATAGTTTAATTTGGGTTAATTGGTGAAACCAGTTCATAGGAAAAAAAGCAATTTATTAGATTAAGGCTGTTGTCATCTGTGTGATCACATCCGGCACTCTAGCTACTTCTTGGCTAGTTTCTAGTGGAAATAGCATGCTCATAGGAGAGCTCACATAGACCATTAGGTCAGTGTTTTTCTAAGGAATAACCTGTAGCAGGGATGCATGCCAAGAACAAGTCAGGCTTCAGCAAACTTTGTGTGGGGCTAAAGCCAAAAGCAGGTGGACTCTTCTATTCTATATCCCTTTTTATTTCCATGTATTCTTCTCTCTTTCTAGTCTTTCCCCCCTCTTATCTTCATGTAGCATTCCTTCTATCTATCTTCCTGCCAGAGATTGGAACTGATCATGGCAGAGGATGATTCAAATTTAAGCTGTCCCATGTGAAAGAAACAATGCATATAAGCATATAAGCAATAAACAATAGAGTTGGAAGGGATCTTGGAGGTCTTCTAGTCCAATCCCCTGCTCAAGCAGGAGACCCTAGACCAGGGCTGTGAAACTCAGTGCCCGTGGGTCAGATGTGTCACATGCTGGCTATGCCCCCATCCGGTTTAGCAAAGGGGGAAAAAGTCCCAATACATCACATGACTCTGCTGTGATGATGCAAGTTTGATACCTCTGCCCTAGACCATTTCAGACAAGTGGCTATCCAATATCTTCTTAAAAACATCCAGTGATGAAGCACCAACAACTTCTGAAGGCAAGCTGTTCCACAGGTTAATTGTCCTCACTGTTAGGAAGTTTCTCCTTAATTCCAAGTTGCTTCTCTCCTTGTTCAGTTTCCATCCATTGTTTCTTGTCTTGCCTTCTGGTGCTATGGAAAATGAGTTGATCCCCTCTTCTTTGTGACAGTTCCTCAAATACTGGAATAGTCCTATCATGACACCTTAGTCCTTCTTTTGTCTAGACTAGTTATATCCAATTCCTGCAGCTGTTTTTCATATGTTTTATATGTTATATAGCAACATATATTTTTGTTTTGTTTCTTTTTTAATAGTAGATTTAACTTTTATGCAATTATTTGAAAGAGTAATTGTGAAGATAGATCTCCTATTCTCACTAAATTTCTGATGTTTTTACTTGCCTTTGGGTTTACAAGACTACCTCACATTAGAATGCATCTGCTATGAGAGAAGCATTTAGATTCTAGGTTGCTTATCCAGAACAAATTGCAGATCTTTCTCCATGTTTAAAATACTATATTTTGCAAAAGTTGAATACCCCCCCCAAAAAAAAAACCCTCATGTGTCTTGCCTGTTTCTCATAAAATCTGTTCCTTATGTCACATCAGATTCTATTATTATTTGAGAATCAACACAGGCTGTATACCTTTTTTATTAAGTAGATACAGTGAGTGAGATAGTACTCCTTTGGCAGATAAGTATAGAAATAATCTGATATGAAACACCAAATGTCAACATGATGGCATAATAAAAAAAATGGAGTTTGCCCTTTCAGCAATGACATAAAAGCAGGAAACAGACAATGAGTATTTGGGAAAGAGTGAAGATGTTATTCTGTAAGACCTAATATAGTGATGGGGGAAAGGTCAAACAGAAGGCAATGTCTCGGTAAGCTGGGTGGGACTTAAAGGACTTTAAATGGAAGTTGAAAACACAAGAAGATGAGATACTCTTTTAATTTCAAATGTCTATGGAGATTCTCAGTCATCCAGGTCCTTGTTGTTGAAAAAGCACCTTTGGATCATTTAAATTCAATGTCAAAGTAATATAGTAGAAGACACAAATGGTTCTGAAGTGTTCAGACATTTCAGCAAAGAGAAATACTCAAAAGATGAAAACTAGGTGTCCAGTCTGGAACAGAAAGGATAAAATCCCAGACAATGTTGTTCATGACACAAGTGTATTTTGCTACAGAAGACATTACAATGAAAGGATTAAAGAGACAGCACAACTTCTTTAAGAGAACTATAGTATATCTTCACAGATCCCAGATAAGTATAGTTGCATTAGATCAGGGCAGTCAAACTCCCAGACTGCAGGCAGGATGCGTTACATGCCGGCCACGCCCATGCCCAATTTAGCAAAGGGGAAAAAAGTCCTGAGACGTCATGTGATGCCGCTGTGATGCCGTGAGTTTGACACCCCTGCATTAGATGAACAGTTCGATTAGGAGACATTTACACGTTAAAAAAAATACATTGTAATCCTTAACAGCTAAATAATGTTGTGGTCAAAATATCTTTAGGTTGCTCTGCTCTGTTGGCATATATTTAATCCCAACAAAGCAGAGGGAGGGAATTATGGCCCCTTTATGACTTGAGGATTTCAACTCCCAGAATTCCTGAGTTCAGGAATTCTGGGAGTTGAAGTCCACAAGTCATAAAAGGACCATGGTTCCCCACGCCTGCAATAAAGCATAATTATTAAAGTAATAAATATAAATAGTGCTGCCTGGAAATCAAGTCCAGAACACAGACCATATCAAGTAAGAGTCTTAACCACACACTCCCAGGCATTTGAAGGACATGCTTTCTGCACCTTCTCAGAAATGACCTGAGCAGTACAAAACAGCTTGAACTGTCTTGGCCACCAAAAGAACCATCATGCTACATAAGTGAATATTGCAGCCATAGCTGAAGCCCAGACGTGAGCTGGAATTTGATTGAATAAGATTGATTAGCATTTAAAAATGTCTTTTTTGTGGGGGTAGGGAGGGAGGCATGGACAGTTATTATTTTCTAATTCTTTAACTAAAGTGCTCCCTGAAATAGTTTCACATTGCCTTTCTTTTTTGTAACTTTTGGCCCAGAGAGAGAGAAAAAAAAGGGAAAGAAAAATAATTATGGTAATATAGCTTTTATTCCACTCTTTTTGTTCTGACAATTAATACCATGTTCTGCACTGAAGAACGATGAAATTATACCCTCGTTACAGAAATAATTAAAGTGAGATTAAGTGAATTGATTTTTTTTTATTTTTTACTACTAAACTGCATTCTCCTTCTGGCATCAAGATAAAACCCTACATCACAAACTACACTACTTAGCAGCAGGATATTCAAGAGATGAAAATGTTTTCCCCAAACTCACATAATGCTAGCATGGAATTCAGAGATTAGGGACAATAGTGGGTGAAATATTTTGCTATCACTCCATCAAGTTTTACCAGTATAGCCTCCTACTTTTTCTTCTTGGCTTCTTTCAGCAGTGGAACTGAGGCATAAAAACAGAACATTTCTAAGAATAAGATCCCTGCTAAGCTCAGACAATCTCCAAACAAAAACATTCTTTATTTTTATCCTCCTTGTTTAGCCATTGTTTTTGCTTTAAACAGCTCAAATGTTCAATTCCTGACCTAACACAAATCATGTCAGGCCAACTTGATTCCTGATTATACATATCCATGAAGAGTTTTTTTACAACAATGTGGAAAAAGTTTGACATTGCTATTTGTGATTTTTTTTTTCTCCTTCTAATTCCCTATCTAATCTACTCTTAGGATTTTTTAGTGATTTTTTTTATCCCAAAAATAACCAAGTCCAACCTTTCTGAGCCAAAGTCATCTAAGAGCTCAATTTCCTATTTAATAGAAGGACAAAATGGCCAATGTTCATGATTTAACCTGGTAATGTAATACTCATAACAAATTAATGCAAAACAGTTTGAGAAATAAACCTAACAAGCAGCTAAAAGAAAAAAAAACACATAAGAATGCATTGTGTAGAGGCTTTTTTTTTCTTTGTATCAGTAAACTTTTATATTTCTTTGATAGGGTCAAGAGTAATTTAGTAGTCATGGTTTCCTTGGATTTTCTTGAATGGACACACCAAGAATTCCCATGTAAATATAGATGTCATGAGACAAGTCTAGAGCATGGGTGTCAAACTGGCAGCCATGGGCCAGATGCGTCATGTGCAGGCCATGCCCACCCCAGCTCTGTGAAGGGAAAAACATCATGAAACATCATGTGATGGCAATGTGACATGGCAAGTTTGACACCCATGGTCTAGAGCTCTTTTTATAGGCAAATAATTGATTTTTAAAAAAGGATCCAGTAGAAATAAATTGACAAGTTTTGCAATAGTGGCGAATATCTTGCATATATTGCAATAGTGGCAAATTGACAAGTGTCATGATACAAGATAATAAAGCAGGTTCCAGCAAGAATACTGATGTTTTCAACTTCTGGTTGACATTGCAATGATACAAGACATAGAAACAGAACACTCCGTCTCAGTGCTGGACCTGTTTGTGGGCTCCGTAAGGAGCCAAAATCCTCCTTGGATGGGCAGCAAAGCTAAGGAGGGACACCTGGTGTGGGCACAGGGGAGATCACAATCTCCTGGTGAACCCTTGGGCTTTTTTCCCTCTATGCCATGACAGAGAGAAGAGGTGGCCAAGACGGCCACTACAAAATTGAGACAGCCGAATAAGATCTAAGAGTGTGTTGGAGCGAAGTAGGTGAACAGTGTCTGGGACTGGGTGAGAAGAACTTTTTATCGGATTTGAAACCCCAAAAGAATTTGTAAAATAATCCACGATTCTGAATTAGCTGCAACTTTGGCATTCTGGAAAAAATAATAATTTGAAGGAACAATTAAAGGGATAAAAAGATAGAAAATCTGTTAAAATATGGAAAATTGGACTTTGAAACTGGATAAGTGCTGTGTTGGGCAGGCACCTTGGAACATTGGAAATATTTATTCAAAACTGATACTATTTTTAAAGTGTGGAAAATCGGAACCGTCGGGAAAAGACTAATATTGAAATTTAACGAAAGAGTGCCACCTGCTGACGAAAAGAATAATAATACATTATTAAAATCTTATTTGTTAAATGTAATAATATGGAAGGAAATACTACTGAAAAGACCCCTGAGGAGTATAATATAAGATTGGACTGATAAAGGGATTTAAAGAGGTGTTTGAAGATACAAGAAGCT
>JANHFL010002347.1:91394-102127 GCA_032468155.1 Oxyrhabdium leporinum
TCAAGGATTTCAAATAGCTATCTAACAATACTGGAGGTTTATGAACTATAATATACCACCATCATCAAAGATCTAGGCAGGTTAATTAATGTGGTAAATCAGTCCCCAGTAAATGTTGTAATAAATAATGCCAGATAAAATAATTGATTAATAAATCCATTGCACATTTATACTGTCTGATAAGAGGAGTCCTCTAGGTGATGCACAACCAGGAAAAAAAACATTATAAAATGTAAATTTGTTTATAAACAAGGAAATAATGCAACACAAAATAAGGACCAAATCAGAAAAGAACACCATATATAAGGTATAACAAATTATCATAGTAATAAAACAGCACAAATTTACAATAACAATGTTGTAATATACTGAATTTCTAAAATTCCAAAATAATTTTTTTAACACTTGGAAAAATGAACATGACTTCATCTGACAAAGCTCTTTATCTGACAAAGCTCTTTGTCCCACCACTCCTAAAGCTCTTTCGTTTGTTGATACTGTTTTTTTCTCCTAGTGCAAAAGCATCTGGAGAATCATCCATTCTCTGCAAGAATGGACTTATATGCCCCTTCTGTTTAGGGAAGGATATTGAAAAGGTGGTGTTTTAAGGAAGCAATTTATCAGAAATCTTTTCAGTCACAATTCAGACCTGAGCATGGGAAGGAAATGACATTGATCACTCTGATGGGTTAATTTTATTGGGACCTATATAAAGAGAATGTGATCTTATTTGACCTTTCAGCCACATTTGCTCTCATCAACCACAGCATGTTTCTGGACCACTTGCAAAACTTGGGATTTGGAGACACTTTTTCAGTGGTTCCATTTCTTTCTAACTGATTCCAGGCAATAGTAGTACATAAGCAGAGGTCAGCCCAATGGGCTGCTCCTTTTGGGGTTCACAGGAATTGGCCTCCCTTCCTTTAAATGTCTACCCAAGATAACTCATAGAGGAGATTTGTCAATTCAGGTTGAGGAATATTTCTCTATCACAAGACAGGCTGGGGATGCCACAGAATCTAGGTTTATGGGATCCAGGGTTATAACCAGATAGCAAGAGGATTTCTAAACAAACAGTAACTCAGTCTTATTATGGTTCAGTTTTTCATACCATCCAAACTCACATTGCTTATGCTATGGCTGAACTAATATATATCACATGATAGTGTGTAATGTCTCAAGGTGCTAAATGAAAGTCCCAGTGACTTCAATAGGATATATTTATCTATACGTATAAACCACTGCTGCCTAAACAAATATTTCATTAATCTACAAGCTTATTTATGTTGGGTGGTATTTTTATATATATATGTTTTTTGAGGTTTATATATATGATTTGTGAACTGGTGCATGTATGTTTAATTCGAATTCCAAATACAAGCAACAAAATTTCAAATACATATCACATAAATATTTGTCTCATCTTTTAAAGAAGAAATGCATCTGATAATCAGATCAGCATGACATAATTTCTTTTCTTATAGTAGTGTGATGCATGTTAATACTTGTGTTGCTTATTTCATCCAATATCCTGTTTGCCTTCAGGGCCAGAATTTTGCTGCAATTTAACGATACTTGTAGACATTTTTAAACTGTACAATCCTTACAGATATGTCAGTTATCTGCATCATATTATCCACAGGGATTGTATGAATATAATTTACTTACATCTACTCTTGGTGACAGTGTTGAAGATGTCAGCCTGAAGCTGTTACAAACCATTGTTCTAATGAATCAGCCATGTGTTGGTTTTCTCTAGTGAAATGCAAATTAAGAATAACATTAGAATGTAAAACTTATTTCTAGAAAGCACCTGTTCAAGTTGACTTTTGCCATGGAGAAGAAGAGTGATGAGAAATAATTGCAATGTCTTCAAGCTTATATCCAATCTCAGAAACTTTGACAGGCCAAGAATATTTTGGTATAGTAAATACTTTATGAGGTATTTGAAAAGATGACTATTTAGTATGTTAAATTGTATGAAAAGATGACTATTTAGTATGTTAAAGACAATTGATTGTATCCAAACTGTACTGCATGGACCCAGCACTCCATTAAGGAAAATCTCAGTTCATTGCCTGAATAGCAATAGCAATAGCACTTAGACCTATGTACCACTTCATAGTGCTCTACAGCCCCTCTAAGTGGTTTACAGAATCAGCATATTGTCCCCAACAATCTGGGTCCTCATTGTACTGACCTCAGAAGGATGGAAATCTGAGTCAACCTTGAGTGAGAATTGAACTCCTGGCAGTGAGCTGAATTAGCCTGTAATACTGCATTCTAACCACTGTGCCACCGTGGTGGTGAGTTTAGAAAACCTCAAATAATCATATTTTAGAGCAGATAATTTATCCTAGATGTATGTAGCATTTGTCTTATTTGTCTTCACACGTTCTCATAAGTCATAGAGTCATAGAATAATAAAAGGAACATGGTGGCTCGAGTGGTTAGAACACTGGGTTGGAGGTTGGAGGCCTGAGTACTGCTGTGGGGCAGGGTGAGTTCCTGTCCTTTGCTCCATTTCCTGCTGGGGACACAAAAGGAACCCCCAACTGGATGTCCTCTGGGCAATGGTCATGTTACTGGCTGGCTAATCCTTTCAACTCGTGCTTCTGACAAGAGTGCAATATGATAGAATAATAGAGCTGCAAGAGTGGTCTTTTAATTCCATATCCTGCCCAAGGCAAGAATCCTTATCCCAGGCAAATGGTTGTCCAGACTTTTCTTAAAAAACTTCAGCTACTCTAAGAGGCAAGCTGTTCCACTGATTAACTGTTCTTATTGTCAGGAAATTCCTCCTTGGTTCCAGGTTGAATCTCTCTTTGATAGGTTTCCACCTATTGCTTCTAGTTTTACTGTCAGCTGCTATGTAGAATAAATCAACACCTTCTTCCCTATGACAGCCCTTCAAGTATTGGAAGATGGCTCTCATTTCTCTTCCCCTTGGTGAGAAAAAAAATACCAATAAGTATAATAAAGGCTGAGAATTTCTTCCTTTGCTATTAAAAAAACTCCCCACAAGAATATCCCAAAAAACTTCAATGCAAACAGAAGAAGTTTGTACAATTGTACAATTAGATCAGGTCTTTTGCTTGTAGAGATTGGTCCTGGGATCGTCTTAATTTTCTTTTGTTCCTTATTCCTGTCAGAATTTTGCTGAGCCTGGAAAGGATAAGTTGTAAAATTGGAATCCCAGTTCAGAGGTCACTCCGTTTTTCTATCAGATACATGCCTCTGAGTCTTCTAATGCATAACATGGTATGCCTTTATTCTCTGAGTGAGCAGCTTGCTGTATAGTGTTTTCAGCCTTCTGGCACATGGCGATTGAACAAGCATTCAGCCAATAAGAGGCTCAATTTAGGGAAGGGAACAGAAGAAAATTACATTTTGATTAACATTAGATTATTTTAGAATTAATATTTTGGAGTTGAATTACCAAAGCAAGCATGAAACAACCAGACGTATTTAAATTTGATTTTTTTTAATTAGAAGTAGGTAATTTCAGATTCAGTACTTTTTAGATTTTTTTAAAAAGCACAAGAATTTCTGGTTTTGATGCACAATGCATCTAGAGCAAAGCTGAAGAAGTTCTTCTGTTCATTCAAGGGAGTCCTTGGTGAAAATTTTAAAAAGTAGAGATGGTACTGCATGACAGAGCCCCCATGTCTTTTTAATGTGCTTCATGTATACATCCAGTTTGGGGTTTTGGTAGATGTTTACTTTGAAAACTTACCAGTTGCTGCCTTCTCCTCTTCCTCCCTTCTTCACCTGTATGAGAAAAATAAACTACTTTATTGTTTAGGACCAGAGGCGGGCTGCTCTTGCTTTGGCAAGAGGTTCGCTGGTCACGTGTGTGCATTCGCATATGACCACACTCACATTTTACAATCTTTTTCAAGCAAATGCCAATTTCCAGCAAAAATGTTGTAAATTGCGATCATGTGGCTGCAGGATGTTGCTAATAGCCACAAATGAGAACCGGTTAGTAAGTGCCCAAGATGTGGTCACATCACCAGTGGGACCAGCCATTGGAACTTCAAATATAGGTCAAAACCACCTTTTTCCATCATAACTTTGAAAAGTTGCTAAATGACTGGTTGTAAGTCAAGGACTCTCTGTATTAATTAACTGGGAAACAGTAGGATTTATGCAGGATTCAGATGGATAACAGAAAAAGGGACGGGGATTGTCTAACTGTGTAACTGTTTTTTCCAGAAGTTCTTCTGAGATCTTGGCCTAGCTTTTTGAGAGGGGACTTTGCCTTTCCCCAAATCATTTTGCTTCTCATTTGTCTCCTGTGATTTAAGCTATTTTTTTAAGCTGATCTCCTGCCTTTGAGGTTTTTAGTTTCTTCTCAAAGTTCACGCCTATCATGATTGATTAAGCTTCCCAATAGTCTCTTTCTTCAGTTGCATCTGGTTCCTTGTTTTCATTCCAGATCAATTTTTAACTGACTGACAGGACAACTTCGGATGCAGCTGTTTACTGACTCTTAAAACAGCCATTTCATGGGCATTTTAAGTCCATGTTGAATTTATTACCCACTCAGTCTTTGCTTTCTGGGACATCTTTCCAATGAATGAAAGCATTTAAAATTTTTAAACTTCTACTATGAATATTTAGGGGCCTGTGGAAAACACTTCAGCGAGTACATTCTGTTCACAGCACCATCTCTTCCTCATTAAATATTATATCAAGTGTTGCTCTGAACTGTAACAGAATGGGCAGAATGTTAAGAACCTGGCTGCTCTCACTCAAATAACATTTGACCACGGTGAAACAATTTTGACTCAGCAAGCTGGATAGTTTTGATTCATTGTATTGAGAGATTACTCTCTGAAAGGTATTTGTCAGCTACCCTATTTGATGCCTAGAAATACACGAAAACTCAACTGTGCCCTGTGGGTAATCATGATAGTCATGGTCGTATCCCTAAGTCGGAGACAAATCAAAACCGCAGCTAAAACAGGAAGGCTGAGGTTAAATCGGTTAATAATTAGATACTGCTTACTAATCAAGTATTCCCTTGCTTTCTATGGCTGTCTCAATTTGGACTCAGCACTTTGAGTTGAGAATACTTGTTGGTTTAAGCACACTTTTGTTTTGTTTTTGGTTCAGCAGATGGGAGGGACTGGATAAAAAGCTTATTCAGAATGATCAGGGGGAGAGCTTTAATCTTACACTTTTGGAGTTTCAAAGATGGTTAGGTATGAATAATGTAAGGAACAGCCCTTGGGCTTTTATTTGAAATGCAGTGACCTGTATACTGGAAAGGAGGAAGAGTTGGGCAGTCAGAGTTACACCTGAAAATTACCTCATGATATTATTTTGGTACACAAATAACCTCTTCCATCATAACGACAAGTGTCTTGTTATTGTTTTGTTTTGTTGTTGTTAACCAATTGCAATTATAAATATTCCACCTCGCAAATCTATTTTCATTAATGCAGATATTGCCAAGATGGGAGAAAGCATTACAGCATTACTTACAGACCTCAAATATGACTATCTTTATACCTATTGTTGCATATTTCATTCTTAGTTTCCTTTCTTCCTTTAAAGAAATCATGTCAGCATTATGCATCTTATAGTGACTGACAGTCCTGTAATGGGTTTTTTTTTTTTACTTGCTCTTGTCATCAGATTTTAGAAGAAAATTTTTAAATGTTGATTGGTTTCTAGATATAAATAACACCGAGAGAGACAAGTAGTAAGTCATCCAGAGTAGATTGTTCCCATTTGTGGTAGTATTTTTTTTCAGCTTGGACCTAATCTGTTACATCTCGCAGGATTTTTGTTGTTGTTGTTTGTCTTTTTACAAGCTTTTCACATTTAACAAGTTAAGTGGATTCTTGTTTTATCTTCAACTATTAGTGTTTGTGCCTTTATAACTGAGAAAACAAGGTATGCCTCTTAGATTATGATACTTTCAAATAAAGACCAATAGTTTATTTCATTATTTTAGTTTTGATGAGCTTAATTTTGAGCAGGTATACAGTTTCCATGCTTACATAGATGGGGCTGTCAAATAGTTAAGGCCAGTGGCTGAAGAGAACAATCATATATATATGAAAAAGTCAATTTGTGTATTCCACTCAATTTCCTGGAGAAATCTTGAAAAAAAAATCTTATTTAGTCCAAAGTCCCAATCATTTCTCTACCTCATTATCTGCCTAATTGCTGAGTGAATCCACATAACAAAGAATCTCTAATTTCTGAAATGAAAACACACATCCCCTTTAAATATCTAGAGCAATCCAACCCATATCACTGGACGTGATATATTTTGGTTGCATAAGGATTTGTACTTTATTCATGTGTGTAACTTCCTTGTTTTAAGTTTTAGAAGAGTTGCCCACAAAATTCAGTCCAAAATACATTGGATGTGATGTATTTTGGTTACTTAAGGAGTTGCACTATATTCAGGTGTGTAACGTCCATGTTTAAGGTTTTAGAAGAGCTGTCCACAAAATTCAGTGCAAGAATAGATAATTTAAGAAATAAATATCCAAGTTCATATTGCTTCAAAGAAAACTATATGCTCTATAGTCATGAGGAATTAAGCTCAGACCCAGGAACTATTTATTTTATCTTAGCAAGTTACTCTCCAGTGATCCCTTCTTCTCAACCACTATTATTTTTCCCCTCTAGCTCTGTTTGCATAGTGTTCAAAGAACATGGTGCAAATGAACTGCTACCTACATTCCACCCTACCCCCACCACCTAATCTCGGTCCCAGGCTCATACCAGACTCATATGTCCTATTGATTGTTCAGTCAGATTTCAAGAATATGGTTCTACTTTGATGGCTATAGTGACATTTTTAACACCTTTATGTTCCTTCCTCTGTAGAAAGGATTGCATTAGGAAGTCATGTGATATATTTAGAGTTATATCTCTGCAAATACATTTCACACAAGCACCCAAATAATCTGTATTGACAAATGTGCATGTTAAACCAGGGGCATTCCTGAATTTGGCAGCTGGTTGCCTCAAGAATATGTAGACAACTGTTATACTAGCCAAAGCAAAACAAAGGCTATTCTAAGCACAATCCCTACCTGCTTCTTTAACAGTAGCCATCAGTCCAAGAGGATCCCAAATTAGCAAACTGGTTCCTGATGAGGGAATACAACCTCTCAGAGTCAAAGATGGAGTCAAAATATCTACCTCAATTTTCATTTGACTAGAACTGAGATGTATAAGTAGATGTTCTTCTTCAATGGTTTAATGCAGATGTTAAAGAAATGTTGAAGGCACCCTATAACAGAGCACTTAAGGGCCTAACTCTCCCAGTCCAAGCACAATCATCCCAAATAAGAGTAGAATCTCTGAAAAAACACTGAAGATAGGATGAAAATTATTCATGTCCACTGGATCCATGCTGCTTAAGGAATGAGCAGATCAGCATCTCCCAGGTACTATCATAAGATATCATGTTAAATGACCATAAAGGAGTACAGAAACAGCCCTGAAGATATTCAGCAACCATTTGAGAAATATGAATTTAGCCCAGAAAAACAGGAAGAAGTTCAAGATCATCCAGTCTTGACTCTTTCGGTATAATAAGAAAAGAAACAGAAATGCTGTCAAATTTCTGTTACTATAGATTATTTCAATAAAATAGAATTCTAATATATTTGTGGTGTCTGTTTTGCAATCATCAAAAATTTGACAATGGTACTACAGAATTACACGCAGAAGACAGTTGATCAGGTCATCCAAGATATTGATTTATCAATCTGATTTTCTTTCCTTAGAAGTGAATCCTGTATTTGGAAAACTGTCCTCAACACAATGAACGTGAATTTGGACAAACTCCGGAAAACAGTGGAGGATTGGGGGGGAGTGGGGGCTGGTGTGCTATAGTTTATGGGGTCATGAAGAGTCAGACACTACTTAGTGACTGAGCAACAAAAAGTTGTTGATGAGTGATTTGCTTTCCTTCTAAGTATGTGCAAATTGTTCCATTCTAAAGAAAGTTGGTGCATAATGACTTATTCTTCCTCCAGACCATGGCAATCTGGGCATTCTAGAGATAGTCTAGTAGTTTCCGGGAAGTGAATGTGCTGCACATCTGGAACATTATGAACCATTTTGTGGTCTGGAAAATTTCCTTACAGAAGGTTATCTTACCAGGTCTAGAGCATTTGGGTCAGCATGGTCTGGAGGATGATCAGAACAATTTCAAGCATACCTAATGCTTACCTTATTCTTAAGAACAAAAGGTCAAGAAAAGGCAGTCTGTCCTTCTTCGTAACCAGAATGTTAATCCTTAATTTTTATATGCTCATATGTTGCCTTAATTTAAATGAGCAGTGGCAGCATATCTACCTCTAAAATGCATTACAAAATGAGTCTGTCAGGTTTTTCTATCTCATGGGAATTGAAATAAGATGGAAGTAACAGATACCTTTATTTATCACACCTTAACATGAGTTTAAAATCTGGCAATATGGAAAGTGTATTACTTTATACCTGTTAATCGTTTTGTTAGATAATGTGAAAAAAGCTGTTAGTAGGATTTACTATAAAATGTTAACACAAAAGTGTTAACATTTTAAAAAGGTTGTGAGACCCAGCAAGATAAATAAAGATCCTTAAAAGATTGAGAATTATATCATCTCAGATTCGAGGTAGGTATTCTAAAACT
Source organism: Oxyrhabdium leporinum (assembly GCA_032468155.1). Classification (NCBI taxonomy): domain Eukaryota; kingdom Metazoa; phylum Chordata; class Lepidosauria; order Squamata; family Cyclocoridae; genus Oxyrhabdium; species Oxyrhabdium leporinum. The sequence continues at coordinate 100,051 of JANHFL010002347.1, forward strand.
CTTGTTGTCATGACCTTTAACTGGGTGGAATGGTGTATCATAGGACAATTTTTGAACTAAGATACCTCAAACAGGCTATATGACCAAAATCCAGGAGACTCCCAAGGGAATGAAAATTGGGGAAGTTGTGACTGCTTTAGTGCTATTGCTGCTGCTGCAGGTCATGTGATCTTCATTTTAAAATTTTTATGGCAGTTTCCCAGACAGTTTTGCAATTCCTCACTCCTTCCCCCACCCAGCAGGAACTATTTACCTGCCTGCTGGGAAGGGAAAGGGAGGGGAGGGAAATTTCCAATGCTCCCTGCTAAATTAATCTAAGAAACTCAATGGGGAAGCTGACAGGATGTTCAAAGTTGTTCCTGCTCCCCCAGTTTGTTTTGTCTGTCCTTGGTCATTCTGTTTCCGTTTAGTTAAGGAAATATCTCTGAAATTATGATCCAGTGGGACAAGGGTTGCCTAGTTTTGAATAAAACAGAATTAGAAAAGAATTCTTTGGAATTTGCTTCACTTTAATTTCCATCTTTACTAAGTACCTCTCGCCCTCTCTTTTAGTTTTCATTTGTAATTCACTGCCCTGGCTTCCAAAGCAATTTTCAGCATACAGTGATGGAAAAGGAAGAAAGAAGTGGTGGGTTTTCCCATCTTTTTTTTTTAATGCAACCCTGTTAATCTTTGAGAATGTGGCTTGCATTTTTTCGTGTCTCCATTTATTTGCTATTCAAACAGACAGACAGATAGAAAAACTGCAAGATTAATGCACAAAGTTAACATTTACATTTCATGTCGACATAAAATATACTTAATTTTAAAAAGATTTAAAAAAGTGACCAGGACAATATTATTTCTAATATCTTGGCATTTCAAAGCCAAGAGTATCCACATCTTCCATAAAGACATAATATCACAGGCTGGAAGATTTAGTCCAACCTGCCACCCAGGACATGAATTCTCGGACTACCCCAGACCAATGGCTTTCCAATCTTTCTTTGAAAACCTTCAATGGTGCACATATGACACCAGGAGACAGAGTGTTCCACTGCTTCACAGCTCTCACACTGAGAAAATTCCTTCTTATTTCAAATTTGGATCTCTCACTATGAAAGTTCCATATGTTGTGCAAAACAAATATAAAACGCACTCCACTAACATCAGTAGCATCCACAGAACAAACTTAATTTCATGAGTTAACAAGATACCAGCAGGAAAATGATGAACCATACTTTAAAGTGCAATCTGAGCAAAGACTGCCTTGAGCAGGCCTTCTATTTGCCATCCTGCAGTAGTCATCAGTCCAGGAAAATTTTCAAGACACTATAACTCTCTCCAGTGCTAAACAAGAGACTGAGATCTCTGTCTTCTTGGTATTAAACTTAGATTGTTTTAACCCATACGTTTCTTCACAACATCTAAATACTGAGCACTGTAATTCCACTTCATCTCCAGTCTCAGTTGGGATGGCAACATAAAGCAGAGTATGTTAACATATTGATGACATCTCCTCCAAACTTACAACTTAGAAAGCTAATAAAGACAAGTATTCCTAAACACGAAGAATCAGAGATCTCATTATAGGTTGTCAGGTAAACAGATGTTTAGTCTGTCAAATCCATTATACAAACATTCAGAAAACATTCAGAAGAAAAACAACAAAAGACAGAGATACTCTAGCTTAATAAACTCGCATATAAAGGAGAATTGGAGAGTTCTATCAAGTTCTTGAGACTCTGCATTCCAACCCCTAATACTTGCCATTAAAAACTCATTAAAGAAAGGCTTTGTGAATCTTTCTTTCTTGATCGTACTTGTCAGTTAAAGGACTTGCCAAAACTGATGGAGGAGCTTTTCAAATAGTTTCATGTAAATGTTAAGTAGCATGTGTGAAAGAGTGTATAGTACCCCAATCTCGAAAAATCACAAGTTTATCTATTGAGAATCAAGCTGAACATAACACAGTGTTCCCAAATCCCAACCCTTATAAGCAGCCCAAAAGAATATCATGGTTTTTTTTTTACAAGGAGATAAAGAGCTTTTATTATTGAAAAAATTTTATACAAAGCATTTTTCAAATATAACCCCA
>JANHFL010002347.1:102227-121940 GCA_032468155.1 Oxyrhabdium leporinum
TATCTATCTATCTATCTATCTATCTATCTATCTATCTATCTATCTATCTATCTATCTATCTATCTATCTATCTTATTAGCTGTCTACATACAGTTATCAGATCCAAGAGCTCTAGTTAGTCTGCTGCTTGATAATACAATTGGCACTACACCATCAGCTGCCCCAGTCTGTCTCTCTAACTTAATGTTAGGGTGTCAGAGTGGGCATGCTGTGTACCATCAATAAGACAGTGACTTATAGCAGACTTTCAGAAGTCTGCCTTCTCTTGTCATGTGGAACAAATTCCCCTTCTGATTGTCCATAACTGTTTTGTTTTGTGATTAGAATTCAACCAATTTATTAAACTGACTTTATCATCTTCTCAAACAAAATTGGTTGACATAGTTTTTTTAAAAAGAAATTGCATTATGCAAATATTCAGAGAAGCATAGATTTTCAAAACTATCATATCAAAAATCAAAGATGCTTTAGAAAATTGGGATTTATGAATTCTTAAAAGATAAATGAAGTCTCCCTGATTGCACTCACTGAAAATGCCCTTCACATATATGCCAAATAGAGCATGAAGCAGAAACCAGAGGCTCATAAGGATCACTTTGAAGGAAATTGTGTACTTATTGTGTAAAGGGAAAGGAACCTAGGCACGCTGGACAAACCAAGCTAAAAATAAGATTAAGCAGTGGCATTTTTTCATATACTTATAAAATTTAGGATAAACTCTCCTTTAATTAACTACAGCTGTGCTGTTCTGTTGTTGATTTTCATGAAATATGCAATGGGTGTTTTGTGAACCAGGGGAATAAAACTATCAACAATCACTGCTGCCATTATTAGAAGGTAAGTAGGCAGCAGAATGCCTATCCCTTTAGATTCACATACATGCCGTATATCACTAAATACAATCAACAACAGGATTAAATAAAAAAAATTGTTAAATGAGTAAAGGGAAAATTGAACTGCCACACTATTTTTCCTACCAAGTTTTTAAAATTATATGTAGAAATCATGTGTCAAAGATTTAATTATTGATATTTGATTTGTTCTATGAATCTAAAAATGGAACACCATAATATATTTTCTGTTGTTTTATTTTCAAATTCAGCAAAAAAAAAAATCAGTCTTAAGCATCCCTCAAATAAGATAATAAGGAGGCTTTATTTCTGATTCCTGCATCCCTAGCTTCTGCTGCTAACATTTTTATTTTGACGTTCAAAATCAATTGGCTGTGGCTTGTTTATAAATGACAGGTTTGGGATGTTATTTTTATCAACTGATTGTAAGGGAGGTCTAAGTTCCATCATTACCCTTTTCCTCGTTCACTCTCTTTTACCAAGGCAGTCAATAAAGAAAAAAAAGCAGGATAAATGAAGCAGGTTTCTTGGGTATCTAGAGATCCCTTGGAAACTCTTTATAGTGTAAAACAAACACTGAACTCATCTTATTTGCCACAGTAAAATACTGTGTAACTGAGAAAATTGTCACTTATTAGGTCCCCGAGGACACGCTTCAACTGCAGTAGCAATTTAATCCCAGGCACCTTGATATTAATGAGAAGAGTTGAGCTGTAAGACCAACTGTTTGTGTTAGAAACTTTCACTGGTACTGTATCTAACCTGAACAGATGCTCAGTATATGTTGATCTTTTGCCTCAAAATAGTTTTTATTAAATTATTAATTTAGCTAGAAAAAAAAGTGTCTTTTTTCTCTCACTCTTAGATGCAGACACAACCTTATTCTAAACTGATTGTATGCAAACTTCCTTTAAGAACCTGAAATATATCATCATATTCAGAAGCATTTATAAAACAAAACAAAATGTTTTCAGGACTGTTAATTCTAAAGGAATAGATGCCATCATTATTTTCAGGATTCCCTGCAGCTTTTTGCAGCATATCTTAATCCAATTTTGTTGATTACAAAAGACGTACTGGGAGAGATTCTTCAGATAAGGCTTGGTATTTAACCCAGGATTTTTATTATTATTATTATTATTTGCAAATCTGTACTTTATCAGTGAGTTACTGTATACTCCTTCCCTGAAAAAGGTTAATACTCAATCCTCAATCCACTTGCTTCATAGATCTTCCCCAACCCATTTTTATATTTCATTGAATCCCCCAACTTCACATTGCTAAACTTCAGCTGCAAACTCTCAAAACAAATTTAAGCCTGCAATAGACTTAACCCCGTGTTAGTGAAGGGCCAAAAGGAATAAGAGCATAGAATTTAATGATGACTATAGAGTATTACAAAATGTTTTTCTAGTATGCACAAATCTACATCTCATAAATTTCCTCTGCCTCATTTATTTTAATATGTTTGTATTTTAATAAATCCTTTCAGCCACTAAAAACTGTATACAGAGGAAAAAAAGATAACCCTGAATGTAACAAAATCCCTACAAAAAGGGAAAACAGAAAGCTATAAAACGCAGGGGGGGGGATCTGTACTCTGCTAGGATTCTAACTTGTTAACTCATATGTACACAAAATTGCATGTATGTGTGGATTAATGCATTTTTTATTAATGTCCATATTCTAAAGCACCAGCAGAGTCAATGCAAATATGAATGTAAATTAATAATTACTGATTAAAATGAAGTTAGTGAAATAACCTAATCAACTGGTAAAATTAATTGATCTTCAATCAGCCTCTGATTATGTGGCATCAAATCATTGTTGACTCTTCGTTACCGTATAGATTATCTCCATTATCATCTGTCCCTTCAGTTCTTCCAACAGTTAAAAGCACTTATCGCAACTTTGACTGAATCTATCTATCTTGTTGCTGGTTGTCCTCTTCTTCTTTTTCCTTCCATAGTTATGGAGCCTTTTAAAGCCTTCTCTAGAGAGTTAGGTCTTCACATAATGGGTCCAAAGTAGGATGATTTGAGCTGGTCAATTGTACCTTGAGTGAGAACTATTTGTTTTCTTGACTCTCCATGATATTCCCAGAGTCTTCTGTAACATCAAAGCATAAAAGTCTATGGAGATTCTCAATCATCCAGGTTATGATTGTCTCAAAGGTGGTTTTTTTTTCCAAAAGGAATTTTTTGGGGGTTTGCTTGTTTGTTTGTTTGTTGGAAAACATTTAGATTCTCAAGATTCTTGTATGAGAAGCAAAACATTTTCAACCACCCCACCTCACCCCCCCAAAAAAAGTCCAGTTGCCTTTTGGAAAAAGCACCTTTGAGACAATCAAAACATAAAAGCATCAAACATTTTCCTATCTTTTTCAAACTTTCACTTCCATAGAATGTCACAGAAAATGTCATGCCTTGCATTATTCTCATCTTTATGGGTATAGGCACATTACAATATTTAAATGTGTTTTCATGGCCTTTAAGGGTGTTGTACCAAGTTCTAGTTTGCAGCATTTTTCTTGATTGCCTGTTCCTTTACTGTTGATATAAAAGGTAGATGCTATCCACCACTTTGATATCTTTATTGTCAGTTCCAAGCTTTCTATTTAATTGTAGTCCCATTTTTCACTGTGGTCCTTGACTTTTATTACCGGGACTTGCAGATTCTTTGCATTTTCAGCTATCAGAGTCATGTCATCAGCATATCACAAGTTACTAATGTATCTTTCTCCAATTTTAGAATCACACTCCCTTTCTTCCAAACCAACTTCCCTTAAATGTACATTCAGCATGCAGGTTGAATAAATAAGGGTAGACTACACAGCCTTGTCACATTCCTTTGATAACCTGGAAACAGTCTGATTCACCATGCTCTATCCGTACTGTGGTTTATTGACCTTATATAAGTTTCTCATGAGGACAATAAGATGTTCATTGTCCTTTACATATGTACAAATAATTCTTACATAAACCATTCTCTTTTGCACATCCACACAAGATTATAAACAGACTGAGAGACTGAAGAGACTGGAAAATTTGGACTCAGCAACCTTAGTTTGTGTTCTATCTATCTATCTATCTATCTATCTATCTATCTATCTATCTATCTATCTATCTATCTATCTATCTATCTATCTATCCACATGTTTATTTATTTGTATCCTGACTTCAATTTCCAACATGCTTTCCTTCTATTTTCCTCACAACAACAACTTGCCCTAAGTCATCCAGCCCAAGGTGACAGGCCCAAGTGAACCAGCCGGCATTCATGGCTAAGGCAGGACTAGAACTCATAGTCTCCTGCTTTCTAGCCTGGTTCTTAACCACTAGATCAAACTGGCTACATGCTTACTCTGCTGAAAGTCTTATTACATTCAATGGCTCTTACTCCCTGATAGGTTTTTGCACCAAGGGAGACATGGCAAACATGGTAGCCCCAACCTTGTCTCATTCACCTCAACATCTAGAGCATGGGCACTTGCAACAGAAGGCCTTTGAATCCACAGGGGATATTCTGCCAGCTGATTTTTCAGAGTCCTTATTTATGCTGAGAGTCACCATAGATAGAAGAAGCTCTTGATTGTAGATACTGATAATCAGAATAATTCATAATTATTCCAGCCTATTTGCTTCCATTACTTGCACTTTCTGCCAATTTTCTTTCTCTCAGCAGTGTTTTCCTGTCATGTTATCAGTGAATAAATTACATTAGTCTCCCCCTACCCCGTTCCCTGATAATTATTAGAAGAAGAAGGGGTCTTTGCTTGGATTAGTAATTGGGAGAGAATATAGTACTGATCAAAACTATATTTAACTAGTCATCACTACTTCTATAACGTATGGAAAATGATTTGATAAGTGAAATCTGATGGTACATGGGATACATCTATAGATATATTTCTATTTGTCTAACATAATGGTTTGACAAGGCTTAAGGTTTGTTTGCAAAATTTAATTTATAGCAGCTATTATTTTTATCAAAGTGGGATGAATTGCTTTATTCTCCTTCAATTCTCTTGTCTGCTTAAGGACCAATATAAAAATACCCGGTACAGTAGCAAATATAGAATGGGCATCATATTTTTGAAGAGAACACACTAAACCATCTTTTCTGACCCAAGAGTTTCTTCTTAAAGATTTAAGTTTGAGGAGTTATTTTTCCCCCTTTCCCTAGCATAAAATAAGATGCTGATGACACTGAGGGAATGTGACTATCCTGCTAGATACAATAAATATACGAGAGCCATAAAGTGCATCTTTGGGGACTTTATTTATTTATTAAGCCTACATTTTGAAGAAAAAAAAAGAGACACTGCTTACTTTCTTGTCAATGGAATAGGGAAAGAGAACAATCTGCACTTTAGCAGAAAACTACTCTTTCTGTTTACAATGCAAGAGGTAGAGAGGTAAGTAGCTAGGTAGATAGATGATATATAGACAGACAGACAGACAGACAACCATACATATGCAACTCAGATCAAACACAGAAAGAACTGTCACACAAGCATGGGTCAACAAATGTGGATGACTGCAATTTTTCTGATAAAATATTTACAAAAGTGGTTACTTAACAAAGAGTTGCTGATATAAATATGTCTGTGTTACTTCAGTTTGATATATCCCATGTAGGGCTGTGAGCTGGACCTAAAGTTGCTTAAAAGCTTTTTAACTGCTATGTGTTAAAGGCAAAGAATTATAAATAACTTAACAGAACAAACTTTTGATCTCCCCCAGTCTTTACTGTGTGTTTTAAATCTTTTTGCTCTCTCAAATTTTCACACATACCCCCAAATGGTATGAAAAGCTGAATGCCAATAACATAGTTTGTGGAAGTTGCATGCTACAAGTATCAACAAACCACTATTACAGTGCAGCTTTAACTCTGAAAATCAGCTGGCTGAAGTCAGAATGTTGTAAAGGTGTATCCTTGCCAACAAGGGCACAGACAATCATCCATCTAAATCCTTCATTTATGGAAAATGCCTTACGAATAAATGTACGATAGGTGTTTTTCTGACACAAGAAACATGTCAGACCTAAGACAAACATTTCATAACTGGCCAATGACATTTCTTCCTGCAGAATGATGTGAAGATTATTCTGTTTGTCTCAATGTTATTGTTGGCATGCACACATACGTAAATACACAATAGCCTTGTTAAATTTGTTCCATCTGCAGAGTTAAAATAGTTGGCCTTTATGTGATTCAATGAAATCTCCTCCTCCTCCTTCTTCAGGATTTTTATAATAATGTGCTGCTTTTCTGATTAGGCATTTAAAGAGGAACAATCTGATGAGACCTGGGTTATACTCTATACCAGGGTTGTTCAACTCGGGTCGTCACGGCATCACCAAGTGACGTATCGGAACTTCTCCCCCTTTGCTAGACTGGGCAGGGACGGGGCCAGCACATGACACATCCAGCCCATGGGCCATGAGTTTGACACCCCTGCTCTAGGTAGAACTGAAATAGGAATTGATGGGATCAGAGTGAAAAGGACTTGGGACACTATTGCTCATGCTGGTCCTATATTTTTCCCTGTTTGCTCCTTCCTTTTCAATATCCTCAGAATCAGTCAAGTGGGTAGATAAAGGTGCTGGATTATGACAGAAGAAACCCAGCTTTAGTCATGGAAACTGAAGCTACTAGCTGACTGTCTGATCAACATATCTCAGAGGCTTGTTATGGGGATCAGGAAGAAAAAAAAATCCTCTGTAAGTTTTTTTGAACTCCTGGCTAAGTCTTAAGTCTTTCCTCTTTTCCTTGTTGCATAGTACATTGTTGAGCAAAGTATAATTACTTTTTGTTAGAAATCTGAATTTATTGCTTGCAAAGAGCTTTTGAAACTAGATTAAAGTAAAGAGTTTCTAGAAACTAAGTTATATGATTACACCCATTTTACATTACATAGCTGGTTTTGAGCAAATTTTACTGTAGTATAAAAACTAGAAGAAGTTAACAGACTAAAAGAAAATTCAAATTCGGTGGCTGGGCAATGTTTTTATTAGCACCAAATACAAGTGAACAAAGGACTATGGAGGCTTTTCAGATTTCTGGACTTCCTCAGCAGTGAATAAAATAAAAGTATAAAAACCAATCAGGGATGGCCTGATTGGTTGGGGGCGTGGGTGTGTTCGGGTTGGCCATCCCCCTGCCGACAGTTAAAAGGGAAGAAAAACAGCTGCGAGCTCCCATAGAGCGCAAGAGAGCGAGCCCGAATGGGCAGCCTGATGATGGCGGATGTGATTCCGTCGAAACGTCGCGAAAGAAACCGCCGTTCTTACGGCGATAGAAACCGCCAACTTTACGCGGGAGAAAACCCAAAAAGAACCCAAGATATACATATATATATATATATTTTGAAGAGGCATGGATGTTGGGGGAATTCTCAATCCCCCAAGTATTTTTCTCTGCTAGCTCCTGCACAACCTAGCCTCAAAGGTGGCAAACCCAAGGAGGGGGTGGGCTTGGTGTGTTTATGGTTTCCAACTTAAGTGATCAAAATGTAGAACAATCATCTCTGTTTGAGAATGTATATCAGCTTTGTTAGTGTTTAACAATTTTTTTTTATTGCGTTGTAATTTATACCTTCCTACTCAACAGCTCTCTTTACAGTTAATCCAAACCCAAACCAAGTTAAAACCTTCCTTAATCTTAGTCCTAATGATGTCAGTGATTTCCTGGTGCATATATTCTTATAGATGGTATTTCAATTCAAGAGCAGGTTGTAATGATGAAACCCTCTATGGACAAGCTTCAATGCCTGTCCTTCTGAAGAAGTAATTGAGTCACCATTTATGTCTAGATCCTTCAAAGATAGAAAACATAACCTAACTGGCTTTTGGCTGCTACACCTCATATATGGGCTTAGTCTACAAATGTTAAATGGGTCTGTCCAAAATAGGTTACCTGGGCGATATACATTTTGTTCATTCACAAGTCATCCAACAAAGTTTATTTAATAATTTCTAGAAATCTGGTTCCTCGTCTTAATCATTTTTGCACAGCCCTCAGAACTGAAAGCGAGTATTTTTCCCTTAACTTCCCTTTGCAAATTAGGCAAGATCTAATTAGGAACCCCCATAAGATCCATTTAAAATGCCCGGCCAGAGGTGGCTCTTATAGATGGAATGCCCCCCTTGAAGATAGGATAGCTCATTAGTTTTACTCAGAGGAAGGAACAGCATACTTTTCAACCGTCTATAACTTAGGGGCATACTCAGACCCAACCATCCCACAAAATAGCAGAATACTTGATGTATATTCTGATCTCATAGTTAAGCTACAGCCTTTTGTAACAAAGGTAGAAACCAATCTGATCAGGAGGGAATGGAACTCGAAGAATTAGTTTGATAAATCTTGCATCGCTGCCAAAGCAGCATTAGTGGAATCCTTGCTGCCAAAACAGCATTAATGGAATCCTATGCTACCTTACTCAAGGCCAACTTATCAGATTGCTCCCAAATTTTAAAAGAGCAGAAAAGACAACATAAGACAGAAAAATACTTAAGATCATAAGAAAGAATGGTCATAGCTAATCAAAGCCACCAAGTTCAAAAATCCCTTCCTATTTTGGCATACTATAACAAACTGTTCACTTAACCTCATAAAAAAAATCCACTGTAGTATCCCATTAAGTGTCTGGGTATACCACTTCTAAGTACATTATTGTGATCTGCATGCTAACACCTATGTGAGATTATCACTACTGCTGTGGCCCCCAGTCATATGAAACTCCTTAGTCAATAGTCTCATTAACTAGTTTAAGTGTGGTAAGTCCCCAGGAGTGACTATATCCCTTTGAGGTAATTAAATCCAATTCAAATTGGTATGCCCCTTTACTGGCTTCTTAATTTTCATACATTAGCCACACAACTAATATTTCAAAGCACTGGGGCAGGGGCAGGGGCAGTCATAACTGTCCACTTATATAAAAAGGCTGATAAGAATGATCTGGCTAATTATAGGCCAATTAATCTATTGAACATCATTAGAAAATCATATGCCAGATAGTTACTTATTAAAATCTAAACCTGAGTAATAGAGGAGGGAATAATTGACCCAGAGAAAGCAAGTTTCAACTGGGACTACAGATCATTGTCCAGCACTTCAAAATTTAGGAGACAAAAGCACAAACCACTCTGAATTTAATCTATATGTACCCTTTATAGATTTCATAGCAGTTTACAATAATTATCTCAAGGATAAAACTTTGGAACATTCTGAGCAGATCCTCTATAGACAGAAAACTCTCACTCCTAATCTATAAAAAATATGATAAAATTGGCCTTAGAGTAGGATGTAATCGGAGAGGCAACCTTTCCAACTTCATGTCGAGAGAATGAAACAAGGATGTATTCCAACACCATTGCTTTTTAACATACATACCAACTCTCTGATTAAAACCCTTTAGAGAGTTGATATCCATGGACCTAAACTAGCCGACAGACACATCCCAATTTTACTCTTTGATGAAGATACAGTTCTTTTCTCCTTGACTTCTGTAAGCATAAAGCAGGCACTGGGAACCCTGGTGTCCTACCATAATGAGGAACAATTAATAATCACTAATAAAGTTTTCGTTTTTTCCCATCAAAAGACAAAAGCACAATTAGACAACTGATTCCCATGATTACAACAGGTCAAATTGGGACCACACTAATAAAATTTATGCTTATTGCTTTTTAAGGGAGGCTAATCACACACACACACACACACACATATATACATGCCCTAAAATGGGTTTATTCATGAGGGTCATTCATACTCCATCCAAGTTTAGTTAGCCTTCCCTTGTCCTCATTCCCTAGTTCTTAAAACATCTATAAAATATTGATTAGACTGTTTTGCTATGCTCTAAAAGAATTTCCCCATTAATGCTAGATCTCTCAGACAATTCAAATCATTTAGACTTTAAGCTAAATTTGAAATTGGCTGCTATTGGATATAGGTGCTTGTTGCTATCATATAACAAAATGTGCTTGTGACTTATAGAAGTTACCAGTTCCCTATGCTTTGCAGTCTATGCTTTGTATAGAAAAGATTTTATGTTCAGAATTCAAGTGATTTCATTTTCTAATAACCCTATTTTATCAACTATACTGATGTTCGTATATTCTTACAACTTTGCTCATATGCATGTATGTTTATGTTATCTAAAAAATCCAGATAGTGTGTTATAAGGAAAGCCTGTTAGGAATAACAGCAAGTAATGCTATAGTTTGGAGTGCTTCAATTCAGTTAGTAAGGATCTTGAGGAAAAGGGATACATGTATGTCACTTTACTATGAAGTTCACAGATGAAGAATGGGATTCAAAGGTCTTAACTTTCACATCATGACTTGCAAGATATTAATAACGCCTTCTTTCCAGATCAATACAAAAGATAATTCTCCACCATCTTAAGTTAATGTATCCATTATTTTCTCCAGAACTACTCACTTTCTGAATTACAGCTAATTATAGCAACATTATGCAGCTTCTTTTACTAACCCTTAATATAGAATATAACTTTCCAGTTCATGGAAAAAAACTTCTCAGATAAAGCATAGTGCTAAACTCACATAATAGAGGAGGTTAGTCCACCCTTCCATGGTGATACACTGGAAGACAGTCAGCACAGCGAAGAGGATGTTATCAAACTGTGTTATCCCGAAGTTGGGTCCTTGCCAGTATTCTTTACACTCAGTCCCATTAGGGCAGAGGCGTGACGGTGCTTCCTTCCCACATGGAGCTTCTTGCATGATTTCATCTGGGGAGGGAAGAAAAAGAGGGCCTCTAGTAGACTAGGGCAAGCAGATAAGCAACTGCAGGAGGCAGAAAAAATGGTGGTATCACTTGCCTTATAACAGCACCGGCTGTTCTTCAAGAAGTCCCTTCCTCCAAAATTATGGCTCAGGGTACTCATACAGACACATTTTCCCCTCCATGCAGTGCTTTTTCAGATGCTGTACAGCCATATAGAAAAGCAGAAACCAGCATGGTTTGGGTTTTAATTCTTTGCTCCTCCAAGGAAAGCACAGGGACTGCCCAGATGTGTTTTTCAAATGATACAGGCTACTTGCCTCCATAATTTAACAGTTTCCCCCCTCAAGTCCGATGCTTCCTGACTTCTGATGGGCTACCCACCTTTGTTTTGCAGGCTGATGTAATTAAGAAGCTTACTTGACTTGAAAAAAAAATCTTCTGTTTTTCGGTAGTGGAGAGAAAGCTTGAGTATTCTGTGAAATTTGCCTATTGGTGATCTGCAAATCTACTCTGCTTAACACACTGGTAGTTATTAAGAACATAGGAAACTGCCTTATATCAAACTCCATACTATCTATTCTGGTGGGCAACAATTCTACAGATCAGAAAAAAGTTGTGTGACAAGTTCCTTCCTGAGTATTTAATTTTGCTTTTTTTTTTAAAGCACGTCCTAAACAAAGTGGTATAAAAAAGTTACAGAATGTGATGGCAGTACAGTACATATGTATTCAATAACAAAATGGCTCTCTGTTTCTACATACACTTGCAGCATAGTTGTTAATGTACATCAATCTATATTTCTAGTCCACGGTATATTCAAAGTTCGTTAGGACTGTACAACACACACGTTGGGGTTTGATTCAGAAAAGTTACTTGAGAATCTAGAGGTGCAGATGAAGAACTCAAAGGATTTGTTGTGACACTATGCAGCTCTAAGGTTTATTACTGTTACTAACACAAATTGATTAAATATATCCGAATGTAAAGAGAAATAACATAGACATAGTCAAGAAATACTTAGTCCCAAAGATGCTTTTTCAAAAGACAACTGGACTTTGTTGAGAACAAGCAAAGTCCAGTTGCTTTTTGAAAAAGGACCTTTGGAACAACCATGATCAGGATGACTGAAAATCTCCATAGACAAGAGATACTTAGATTCAGTTTATAAAAGAAAATATAGATTTATAGATTTGTATTGTATGCAGGGAGGAGCTCCCCTCTTTATTTGTTGCTGTGGCAACACATAGATTAGGATGCTTCTCCATAATATGGAGTGAATTATGTACCAAGTGTAAATAGACTATGGAAGCAAAGTTCAAGTTTCTTTCAGTTGCTCTAACCAGCAAAACAATTAAAATGAGTTCACATGAAGAATGTTCGAGATGCCCTGTTGTGATACTATGTGTCATTCATAATGCAATTTTTTTTTCTCTTAGCATGTTTTATGAATCCATCAGTTTTCTAGGATTGGTTTCTGCAGAAACAGAACTGTTTTTCTAAAGCTAACTCTTCAGGGAATGCTATGTATAAATATAAAAAGTGATTAACCACCCAGCCTGTCTTTTGACTTACATTTCTCTTACATAGCTTATATTTCAAAGTAATTATAACTGATAATGCAACAAATATATTATGTTTTAACCATGATATGTTAAATAATCCATCATGGCCTAGTTCATACAGCCATAAATCATGGTTTATAGTTGGCATCATAAATTGCACTAAGCCAAAACCAAACAATTTGCATTATATCTTAATACAATGTTTGAACCTTATATTAACAGTTCATTTACATTTTAACAGAGATAATATTTGTCAAGTTACCTTTTTCCATTTAAAAAAAAAATCAGCTCTATTAACTTTCTTAAATTGGGTAGCTGGTAGGAGAATAGAATGCTTTTTACGTACCTGTATGAATATCCTTGCAGGCAGTGTGAAATTTCCCCAAATAAAATTCTAACCCTATGATTGCAAAAATAAGGATTGCAAAAAATAGGAGGAGGCCAATTTGTAGCAGAGGTATCATGGCCTTCATTATGGACTTAAGGACAACTTGTAAACCTGCAACGAAAGACAGAGCATCATCAAAGAATAGACTTAAAGCAAGCCCAGCAGCGAACCCTATTGGAGTTTTAACAGGATATAGAGGGAATTACACACTGCTCTCTACTTTGTTTATATTCTTCATCCTTCTTAACATGGCATGTGAGGCCTACAAACCTTAAAGCAGGAGAAAAAGGAAAGCTGTTCCATGTAATACATGGAGTTATTGTGTCAATTCTTTTATTGGTGAATGGCCAAGAACAATAATTTAAGATTTTTAACAAAAGACCCTAACAAGTAAGTAGCAGTCAGAAGTGTCAAAGCTTCTGATATTTCTACATTTATTAGGACCTATTAAAGTCCATTTTGATAATTATATTGTACTGGGATAATTTCCATCCATGCAATAACTTAGTCCCCTTATTTGTAAGAGGTCACATTTGGCCAATTTTGTCAGGGTTCCAAAGGCTAAGTAAAGCAAGTATAGTTAATATTTGGACAGGAGTCCCCCAGCAAATTCCAGGGCTGTTGCCTAAACTATGAAGTTTAAAAAAGAAGAAGAAGAAGACGACATTCTGGAAGAAGGGACTATCCATATTGCTGCCAAGTAAAACTCAAAACAATGGTGTTTTTACCATCAAGAAAATAGATTGGAAAATCAATACATTTCAGAAACTTCTCTAACTATATATAAATATATACGTCTCAATGGCTTAAAAAGAAATGGAGATGAGTACCGCCCGACTACTATTGGCAGAATAAAACTGCAGGGACTCCTTTATCTTTTTTACCTTTATAATTATATATGAATATATATAAAGTTTGGAAATATTACATACTTATATATACATAACAAACACTTTTGTCTGAATTCTGTTTTTTCATATGGAGGAAAATAAGTAGAGTATAGCGATAGTACACTATTTTGTGCCTTTTAAATCCTACTGCATTTAATGGGACTTGCTCTCAAAAAAAGAGGATTATCACCTGAGTCGCATAAAGAGAGGACAGATACTTTGATTAGAAAATGGATTCCATGCAAAGCTTAAAGTAAAAATGGGCTTTCCAGTGAATGGTGACAGAAGTAATCAAACTGTTAAAGGACAAAATATAAGCTCTCTAAGTACTAATCTATATGAAAATGGTAAACTGTGTCAGAGCATGGTAATCTAAGTAGTTGCTGTTTAGTTGAAATATATTAATTAAAAGCTACTCACTTGGGATTCCCGACACTAACTTTAGCGGCCGGAGTACACGAACTGCCCGCAAAGTTCGCAAGTCAAATTCGGTACCAACCGTTGACAAAATGCTGTAACATTAAAAAAAGAGGAAAAAATGTTGGTGATAGAAATGTGAGTTATTTCCACAAACCAGACAAGGAAGAAATGTGGATTTTCCTTTGATGGTATCCATTGCTTAGAAAGGATCTATGACTATCCAAAGTATGTTAAAATTTTCACATTCCTCATCTTTCTGGAAATTACTAATTTTGCTGTGGAAATCATTAATTTGTTAAGACTACTGTTCCTTGATTCTGTACTCTCAGTAAAAAATAAAATATTAACCTCTTCACCCCAGGGCTGCATAAATTTTCAAAATTTCACTTCCAATAAGACAGAATATCTTATTCCAAATCTCTATGGGCATTGTTTCTCAAAATTGGAGTGGCTACTGAAATGCTTGCCTTAATTGCTTCCAGATGGACTTCTTCTAGGATGGCACTTACAATAAATCCTGAGTGGATGATCAAAGCTTTTGGTTCACAACATATAGGAAGAAGTAACTCCTTATGGTAAGCAAGACTGGTAAGCAGGGTGGAATTTATATTCTAGCCTTAGTATCCTGAATTTGTAAAGTCAGTGCTGTTTTGCCAGAGAAATCTATCAGAAAATATAAGGCAGAAGCCAGGTCACCATGTTCCATACCCCTGCAATTTCTGAGTTTTCTTCAGAGGTGACTGTAGATAAGAGTGTATTACCATGATCCAGGGGTGGGCTGCTGGGGGTTTGCAGGTGTTCAGGCGAACCCTTAGTGAAGATTCTGCAAGGTTCACCGAACCCCCAAATCCCATTCCTGGCTGGCCCTGCCCACCCCGCCCCACCCACTCCTGCCAGGAGTCTCCACACAGCCCGCTGTGGATGCAGGTTAAGTGCAGGGCAGGCACGGAGGCTTGGAGAATGAGAAAAATGGGCCGCCTGGAAGTTTGGGAAGGCAGAAAACGGGCCCGTTTCCAGCCTCCCGAGAACCTCCAAAGGCCAGGGAGGCTGTTTCTGCCCTGCCAGAGGCTCGAGGAAAACCTCTGGACCCCAGAGAAGGCGAAAAACGGGCCTTCCAGAAGTTCAGGAAGGCTGGAAACGTGCCTGTTTCCAGCCTCTGAAGCCCAGGGAGGCCGTTTTCGCCCTCCTGGAGGCTCGAGAAAAGCCTCCGGACTTGGGGAAGGTGAAAATGCCCCCCCACTGTGGTACAGGAGGTCAGCTAGGCCACGCCCACCATGCCCACCCAGCAACCGGGCAGCGAATCCATTGCTGAGGTTTTTGAATTCCATCCCTGCCATGATCTACTTGGAAGGTAATCAACAGATGGATAATGGTGGCCAGGTCAAATTTCTGGGTAGGAATTTATTTATTTATTTATAATTATAATAATAAAAATACATCAAGAAATTGCAGCTTCCTGTAATAACACTGCACTACTCGGAACATTGTACATCTTATGAAAGTACTTGGTTGATATCTAGGACCCTGGCAACAACCCATGTTGACATTAGTAGCAGTCAATGGTATTTGTGATGCATTTTTGAATGTTCAGTTGATTGAGTTTCATGTTTAATGAATAAAGTATATGATAGTAATAATAATAATAATAGATAGTATTATAATTATAATGCTATTATTATAATAATAGTAGTATTATAATAATAGAATAGTTTCATGTTTAATGAATAAAAGAGATGATAATAATAGTAGTAGTAGTCGTAATAGTAGTAGCAGTAATCGGGGCACTTGGCACCATGTCCAAGAATTTTACAAACTACATCAAGAAATTACAGCTTCCTGCAATAACACCAGCGGAACTACAAAAAACTGCGCTACTCGGAACATCATACACTTTAAGAAGATACTTGGTTGACACATAGGATGCTGGCAGCAACCTGTATCAACCATCAGTGCCAGGCAATAATATTTGTGATACATTTTTAAATGTTCAGTTGACTGAGTTTCATGTTTAATGAATAAAGGAGATAATAATAAACAATTAAACAATTTTAATATCAATAATTGTTACAGTATGGAGCTCTTGAGCAAAATGGCATTTACTACATTTAGTAAAACATAGCTTTACTGGGCCAATAAAAAAGAACTTAGTGACCCTAAACTCAATTATATTATACTAGACCAAAGAAAGATAGTTTAATATTCAGTTCCCTCCCCAACTAGGAAAATAGTATTTTGTAAAAAGCAAATGCCTATCATTCCTCAAAACTTTGTATGGACTGAATTGCCAGGTCCTTGCCCGTGACTCCAGCATACAAAATGAACACCACAGAGTCCTGGAAAAAAAAAAGACATTTAATAGTCAGCTATTTGGCATGGATCTGGGAAAAAAAGGGAGACTGAATTTTGTACTTCAATTATTTTATCCCTTTCCAACCAGTGAGCAGCACAGTCTTAAGCTTTTTTTTTTTTAAAAAGGGTATAATTATTGCATAGAAGAGAATTGCAATGTAGCACCCAATCAGTGACAGATCAATATATAAGAAAAATGTTTATTGTGCTTCCAAGGATAAATATTTTATATGCTTGAAGAAGTGTTGCAGGATGCAGTCTCTATTGCCATTCTGTCTACATTATTTCTCCACCAGTTTGACTGACTGATTATGTAGCATCAAGTTATTTTTGGCTCCTAGCAACAACAAAGCTAGATTTTTCTTCTTCTTGATAATCTGTCCCTAACCTAGTTTTCCAGATCTTCCAACATTGCCCTTTTGCCAATGTAACAGTCCATCTACCTTGCTGCTGGTCATTTTCTTTTCCTCTTTCCTTCCACCTTTTCCTCTTTCCTTCCACCCACCAAGGGTGGGATTTATGGGTTCGCCAAACCCGCTATAAAATTAGCTACTGGTGAGCTACGGGTTTGCCCAAACCCGGGTGAACCCGTAGCAGCCCACCCCTGGTTCTATGGCTTCCTGGCCTGATGAGATACTCTGAAATTCTCATTTTTCTGAGCATATTCCACCACTTAATGTGAGCAACACAATCAAAGGCCTTTCTATGGTCAATGTTGCACGCAGTGATTTCTTTAGGTAGTCTTCAGTTTTCTCAATAATCCAGCATGTATCAACAATAATTTGTTCCTCAGCCTCTCCTATAGCCAGCTTGAATGTCTGGAATATCAATTTCCACATAGAGCTCTAACCTGCATTGGATGATCGGAAACACTGTTTCGTTAGCATATGAAATTAAAGATATTGTATGATAGATTGTACACTCTGTTAAGTGTCCTGGTCTTGGAATTGTAATGTAGATTGACCTTTTCCAATCTATTGGCCACTGTGCCATTCTCCAGATTTGCTGGCATAACTTAGTTAGAGCCTTTACTGATTCTATTTCTTTTGCTTGCCATGTTTCAGTGGATATTCTGTCAGTTCCTATAGCTTTCCAACTTGGTAATAACTACAGTGCTGATTGATCTTCTAAGACTAGAGGTGAATGATTTTTAAGGTACCTTGGATGTTGACTTCTCTACTGCACAGTATTCTCACCCTTTTCTCTCGTCTAATAAGGCCAATGAATTTATCCAAGAACAATAGTCCCTAACTTAACATTTCTCCCATATTTTGACTACAACTCCTGTTGTTGTGAATGTATAACTGAAAGGTACATATTGAAGATGGATGAATTTGTAGGAGGTGCCAAACAATAGGTGAACGGATTAAGGAATGGGTAGAAGTTCAGTAGTCGCATTCTTAGTGCAGTTTTTTTGTTGTTGTTACTGATGTTGCTTCTGTTGTGATAAATGTGGCATTTCAAATGGAAACCAAACTACACCAAAACAACCAATCTTAGATTTGAGGAATTTCTCAACTGGGCACTGTCAAAGACATAGAAAGAGAAAAGAGAAAAGAAATGGAGATGAGATATAAATATGAGCAGCTGTAATGACAAACACTGAGTATTTTGATACTTAATAAAAATTTCTGATCTTGGATTCAAGTGGAGATGGAAGGCCAACACATCCTATACTGTCCTGAAAAGTTGTAGGAGCACATGAAGGAAATGCTATGTCTCAAAATATGAATGTTGCAAAGTTTTTCAATCTGTTCTATCCAAATATTTTGAGTGGTACATTGGTACATTTGAATGGACAAAGCTGCTGTAAGTACTTCTTTCTTCTTTAATAGTATAAAGTTAGTATCAGCAGCTCCTTTTGAAGTGAGAGGGTGGAGAAAACTGGGAGTCAACATCCCAAACCAAGAGATAAAACCTCAGTTGGTAAGCACCAGGTATTCCATTCCATTCATTGTTGCCTTATGCCACAATTTCATGTTTTTCAGCATCATAACTTAACAGCTACTTTGCACAGAATTCTGTTACAACTGCATAAGCTAAGCAGTAAATATTGCAACAGTAATTATAGCATGAAGAAGGCAAGTAGGAACTATTCCTGAGTTAATTAATAAAAGGTCGTATTTATGCAATAATGAATGATCCACCAACTTGGAGACAACTTATCTATTGCATGATAAGTTCACTACTAAATTACTCCAAATTATTGGGAGCTGGGTGATATACAAATTTTAACAACGACGACGACAACAACAACAACAACAACAACAACAACAATAATAATAATGTTAATAAATAAAAGATCATGTGCCCATTTTTGTTGGGAACATAGTTGTAATTTTGTGAATATAAATCAGGAAAAATGAATGCTATTATTGTGGATCAGAAAGATGATTCCTGGTAAAAGAGGATGTTATTGTTATGTGCCTGGATATGCAATATACTTGGAAGCCATTCTGAAACAGATTTTTGTGGATAAGGCTTATCCCTTCCAAATTATAGAACATATTATTACAGTTGGTATATATTGGGTGTTCAATCCCTGAAATTTGAGAGATATCAAACTTAAATGTCATAAGTGACTCTTTTACACTGTGTTTTTATACACAAATAAAATCATGGCCAATGTTTTTTTAAAAAGATCAGACAAGTATACATAATGTCAGCTGTAGGGTATTTTATCAAGAGAGGGGATTATTAAGAATAAATTGAAAGTAATAGATTATAAAAGTTATAATAGTAGATATAAAAGAAAGAGCCAATAAAGTACCAAGCTAGAAACTAGTAAACTGTAAGTTCTACAGTACTTTCGCCTGAAGCACAAAACCAACTGGGTAACCTTGGGCTAGTCACTCTCTCTCAACCCTAGGAAGCAGGTAATCAGTGGTGAAATCTAGCCGGTTCTCGCTGGTTCCTGAGTACCAGTGGGGCAAATTTTGATTAGTTCGGTGAGCTGGCAAATATTACCTCTTGCTGGCCCCACCCCGCCCATCCGCTCACCCCACCCACCTGTTCGCCCTGCCCCGCCCTGTCCCTACTTGTCTTGCTTCCCCAGCATAGCAGCAGCTGTGTGGCTCCTCGCTTGCGCATCGTTGACCACATAGTCTGCAGCTTGCCTGCTTGTGCCTACCTGTGCCAGCCTACCTGTGCCAGCCTGCCTGCATGCCTGCGGCCCGACTGATCTAACAGGTAAGCTTGCTGCCTTCCCTACTCCGTTCCACGTGGCACGTATCCCCGCCATTCTTCCCTGCCTTCCCCACACCGCTTTCCCACCTTCCCACACTCACCAGACCTTACTGTGCAGTCCGGGAGGCCTGCCAATCATCCCCGCCACTTTCCACACTCACCTTTAGCATCTGAAAATGCCTGCCAGCTGACTCGAGACCTCTTGCAGATGGCTTCCCGAATCTCGGCCGCCTTCTCCTTGTAGCACTGAGCTGCTTGGGTTTTGAAATGGCAGCTTCTCCAGCTGCTGAACTCCTCCTAGCACTCTT
>JANHFL010002347.1:126600-142342 GCA_032468155.1 Oxyrhabdium leporinum
AAGACTTCTCTAAATATACTGTAAAAGTACTTCATTTGTCTTTTGTAATGATTCTTTGCTGCCACTTACAGTGATTGGAGCTCCATTTATAGAGTTATGTGTCTCTCCTTTCCCACCCCCAGTTGAAACTATTTCGATTTTAGTACAAATTTAACACATCACAGAGTCTATATTTCAAACTACTGAACAGGAACTTTGTAATTGCGGGGTTTTTTTTAAAAGTGCTCTTCATTTATAAAAGCTTTTCCTTCGCCATGTAAAAGCCCATGTACTACTGATACATTACGTTCCTTTCTTTAACCAAAAGGATGCCAGGTTAAAAAAAAAAAGCTGTATTTTTTTTCTTTAAATGATGTAAGTCCAAGAAGAGAAAATAACAGGTATGATTACAAACCAGTGTCTTTATTCTTCTTTTTTTGGGGGAAAGGGGGCATAATGAGCAAGAAATGTTTGTTGCCCTTTAGCCACTATAACATAGAAGAATAAGATGATTTCCTATTACAGGAAAAAAAACCTTCCAAAAAAAACTGAGTCCAAAAGAATGAAATATTTTGAGAAATATTTAAAAAGCATATTTTTCCCTAAAGGAGAAATTAAAAAAATCTTAAGAGAGTCAGAAACCAGCTCCAGTTTCCTGCCCCAAGCAGAAACTGAGGAGGCCAGCTTTTAGAAATGCAGATATGGTAATCCATTCAGAAAGTCTGGGTCAAGACAGAAACTCAGATAAGCAACAAACAAAAGGTTGACAAAATTAGCTCGGACAAACACCTAGGATTTTCATTTCCTCTTTTGCCTATAGAGCCAGCTATGACCCCTACATAACCCCTACATGATGCCATACAAAACTGACAACAGCCAATAGAATATTAAAGGACATGTTCTTGCACAGGAACAGGAAGCTCAAATACAAAGCCCAAAGATTGGCAAAGCACTCTCAAATCCATTTTGTCAGCTGCCCAAAATCACATGGGGTTAGTGGTTCTGCTTCATCAATAAAGACAACTTTTCTTTCCATTCAGCCTCCAGCCTCCATGTTGTTTCCAGTGCCTTTCTCCCAGATTGGAGTTGAACCAGATGGATTTTCATTCCAACACTATAAAAGTATGTTTCCTGAATAATGAAGATTTGGAGATAAAAGAAAAAGATGGAGTTGGCTATATATTAATATAAAATGGCTCTGAGGAAACCTGTTCATTTTCAAATTTTCAAATTGCTCAATATTTCATTATCTTTTGTTTGTACCAAAATTTAATTATAGGTATTATATAAAGAAATAACCCTAAAAATATCTTTTAGGAAACAGGATTCCCTCGTATTGTTTTTCCAGTTGACGATTGGCTAGTCAGATGATTTTTTGAGGATTCTTCCACTCAGAAATAACTTCCTCTGAGGATGAAATTACACTTCCAAAACCTACAAATGCAGATTATGTTAATTTGATAAAGAAGTGGTTTTGCAAAGTATCAGTCTAGAATATGGGTTTGACATGTTGAATTGATAGGAAATTATCCTGGTCAATTGCCTATTTTTCTAAGGGAAATTAGAATAGTTAGATATTTAAGTGCATTAGTAATAATTCTGAGAATTTAGATATTGTTATTGAAAATGAATCAGTCTGAAGTGGGGACAAAGGAAGTTATTTGGGGAATGGAAAGGCAAAACTAGATCTTAGCATGCATTAGCTATATGGTACAACATTTTTGGGCAAATTTGTCAAATCAAATCATAATAATTACCACTTGAACACTAATTCACTTAGATCAGTACTAAAGCTTTCACATATACTGTATGAAATCTAGTAAATCAAAAGCAAAGCCAATGATGAACAGTATCAAAAATTATTTTAAAGACTTTACTATGAAACAGATTTATTTTGGATATTCAGCCAGCAGCATTTTTTATTAACCAGAATGCCAATGCTTGATTTCATGAATAATTGATTCTGCACCAGAGACAAATTCGTTATGTGTCTAATCACACTTGGCCAAATAAAGTATTCAATAATCAGTTGTGGTTTTTTTTTCCTAATATCGTATCAGGGACAGTTTAATGTAGAAAATCCATTCTGAAGTTTTTCTTCTCTCTATGTTTTCCCTAATTCCTTGCTTACAGAGAGATTCTTGTAGTAGAACAGCCAGAACTTGGTCCTGTTCCACAGGTACTTCTTCCTTCCATCCCTTGGAAGCTCCAGCCTTCTAGCCTGCCTGCCTTAACCAAGCTGGCAGCCGCAGAGATCTTCTACAAATATACAATGTGGCATTGTTTCCCTGATGTTCGTGCCAGGAGATCTTGGCACTATCTCAGAAGCAGTGCCTACTACAAAGCCAAGATTGAAGTTCTGAATTGTAACATCACTCATTGTGAGAGGCCTAGGACACCAACTGTACATCCTGCCCAATTAAGATCTGCTATTGTCAGTATTGTTATTGGGTTGGATGGAGATTAGATGAAAAGCTACCATCACTAGAATTCTTTTGCTTCTGGAGTGCTTTCCATGGCTAGACTTCTAAGCAGTATTCAATGCCCTGGCTTTTTCTGGGCATCATTGTCAGCATCTACATTTGTATTACCATGGGAAACAAAAATGACTTGGAAGGTTGCACACAGACCACTGCCCACAAGATTCAGACCCCTGGTGTACATTTCACTTTCTATAAATACTAGAATTATCAGAGTCTTTGCTCAACTGGAAGCCAACTCCTTCCTGCAGACATTTTCGCTAAAGTTGTGAGTCTTTGCAAAATTCAGGGTTATTTGAGCAGTTTGGTCTCTGTAATTCACAGATGGAGAATGCTCTAAATTTTGAACTCTTGAATGGGCCTTTACAGACCTTGAAAAATATTGCTGATAACATGTTTTACTAGAACTCCTGCCCTCAGCCCCAGCATATAAGTGTAATGGTTCATATGCCCATGCTGTTCCAGTATAGAAAAATTCTTGATAACTCCTTTGACAACATTAAGAAGCAAAATGTTGGTAAAACAAGCTTCTTCCCTCTCCTGACTACAAGTAATTCTCAGCTACTGGAGGGTTCACAAAAGTAATCATTGCAGCTGGAAAGTGCAGTTTTTCTGGGTTGCAATAGAAACAGTTCTTAGAACTGTATGTGGTGTCAGTGTCCTTTAATTCTATTTTATTTTCATTATGTACTTCTAGCAGCAACAGGGACAATGAAATAATTCAAGAGGCAACCAGGAAATGGAAAAATTCCTTGCAGTATATTATTTTGAAACAGAATAGCATGATATATAGTTGATGATTTGTACACAATTGTGCCTCTTCTAAGTTAAGCTGAGCAACGGGCCCCAATTCACAAAAACAAGAATATGGCTATACGCCGCTTTGGATTCAGACTCAAAAAGGTATGGAATCTGCTGAACTTGGTTGCAAGAGGGGCATAAAGGTGCTTTAAAACAGACAAGGGCATAAACAGATCATCTATCTGCAATTCCAGTGTTGCCTGGTAGAGGATATGGGTGGCATAGAAATTTTATGAAAAATAAATTATTTAATGTAGCTTCACCTTTTCCTGGGATTACAGGGCAGCTGAACATCTAGGAAGAGTAGAGTAAGAAGTTGCATCTTTTTATCTCCAAATCTCTAACACAGCACAGTCATCTGGATTGCAAAATACTTCTGCTGGATCAGGTCAAGATATTTTGTTTCTTAGAATAACCAGATGCCAACCAGATGCCAACATGACGGCAAAAATGACTTCTCAAGACTAATTGCACTTCACAGATCCTTTCTCCATGAACTAATCCAGTTGCCTTTTAAAGCTGTCCAAATTAGTAGCTATGTCATGTCATGCAATGAATTTCACATTAATTATGCATTCCCTGAAGAAGTACTTTTTCTTGCCTTTCACAAATTTGTTTCCAGTCAGATTCTTTGAATGATCTGGTCAGAGTGTTTTGAATGAGTGAGACAAATTTCTCCTGTCCCTTTTCTCCACACTGTGCATACACTAATACATTTCATTCATTTTTTTCCAGGTTTAATCATCCTAAATATTCTAGCTTTTTCTCACGAGAAAGGTGTTGGATCACCTTTATCATCTTCTGTACTTTTTCAAAGTCTGTGATATCCTTTTCAAATGTGGCAACCAGGCCTGTGGACAGTATTCTAGAAGTGGCTATACCATAGATGTGCATGAGCATGATAATGTATGCAACTTTATTTTCAATCACTTTCTATGTTTCCAGAATTTCTGTACCTTTTTTAAATGAGCACATTAAAGCTTCCCGTATATCTAAGTAGGGTAAAAAAAACACCACACCTTGACTTAGGTTTATATTTACTTTATAGATGTTAACATTACACAGATCATTCCATAGAGTTGTGTTAAGCTTCAATTTAACATCCGTAAAATAAAGCAGATTGTCGGGAAAAGACAGTTACTGACTGTAAAATATCACTTAGAGTACAGAAACTTACATAAGAAGAGAAAAAAATACCACTTTTGTCCTTCATGTATTACTTCAGATCATTCAAATCGTGTTTGAAATGAAAAGGAATTTCAGCAAAATGTCAAAGGACACAAATATCACAAATCATTTTTGCTGCTGCTTTATTTTGCAGCACACTAAATGTAACTCAAATTTTACCTTGAGAGGAAGAGGAACAGTAGAAATATGTTGTGGAACATTTCTCATAGTGTAAGGTTGCCTCAATGGCCTACAGGGCATTCCTGACTAGCTGCATTTTTTTCCTTACCTGCTATAGTAGTTCAGCATGAAATAAAGCATTTTTCCTTGAGGTTCATTGGAACAATTCCCCATA
This sequence comes from Oxyrhabdium leporinum, assembly GCA_032468155.1. Classification (NCBI taxonomy): domain Eukaryota; kingdom Metazoa; phylum Chordata; class Lepidosauria; order Squamata; family Cyclocoridae; genus Oxyrhabdium; species Oxyrhabdium leporinum. The sequence continues at coordinate 131,383 of JANHFL010002347.1, forward strand.
GAAACCAATGGAGTATTTTTCCATGCCTATCTGAAACTTGGAAGATAATGTTTAATGGTGGCCTATTCTGAAATTCCTTTGCTCACAAACAGTAAATTAACTAAGGGGTAGGCTTTTTCAAAAATGACTATGTGAATAAGCTGTAAAGGAGAACAGCGTGTGTTTCCAACCTGTAGGGAGAGTGAACGTATGTATGGATTGTGGACGGTAGAGTGAATGGGAATATAGTTTTGTTTTCAACTAATTGTGTCTTGGAGGCCTTGATTAAATTATGCCTCCCTGGGATGAAGTAAGATTTCATATCCCTTCTGTCTATGAATTAATTAAAGTCAGCATTCACATTCTTGTGGCCCCAAGTCAGAACATAAGAGATTTCCATTGACTCTATTCATTGGTTTTCATGGAAGATATTGCTGAGTTTTTATTAGCACTGGATATTAGGACTATCTGGGATGAGTTGTAAGCAGCAAATTGAATTAAGGCAGGAACTCTCAGACAAAGCAATGATCAGAGGTCACATCCAGACCAAAGCTCAAACCAGAAATCAGGAGCAAAGGACAATAATGAATTAAGGAATGCTCTGCATTCAGGTCATTCATGTTGTTTGAACAAGTTTAACAAAGAAAACTTTTTGTACTTATTTCTATATAGATGGATCCACTAACTGGCCTGGATAACAGAGTAACAGAATTGGAAGGGATCTTGGAGATCTTCTAGTCCAACCATTTGCTCAAGCAGGAAACCCTATACCATTTTAAACAAAGAGTTTTCCAATCTCTTCTTAAAAACCTCCAGTGTTGGAGCACCCATGAATTCTGGAGGCAAGTCATTTCACTGATTAATTGATCTAACTATCAAGATTTTTCCTTAGTTCTAGGTTGGTTCTGTCCTTGACTAGTGCTTAATACCAAGCCAGAGGGTTCTTCATCAAGTACCTGAAGATAACTGATAGCCATATAGGGCAACAGATATATAAAGAGTATCAGTTGTCTGCAAGATGTACCTAAAATGTGTAGCTTTTGTAATTTTATGTATACCCTGGTACTCAAAGAAAAATCCGACATATATTTCAGAAAAATTATTTCTGTATTATTGCAGTTTGTGGCACTTATTATCACTGATAATTTCCAAGCTTCACTGTTACTATATCTGGAAATTTATCAAAATGATTAACTAATTTATACATTGTCTGTGGCTAATTACTCTTGTTTTCCTTTTTTTTCTTGAAGATAGAATTTCAGTGTGTTATCTATTTTTTTTTCCTTTGAGTTGATGGCTAAAAATATACTTTCTGGAAATGGGAACCAAATTACCACTACCAAGTACTAAACAGAATGAACTCTTACAGAATGAAACGATTAAATGTTTCCCATTTAAGACAAACAAACAAACAAACTGCATAGAATGATCAAATAAGTATTTATTTTTTCCTAAATGGCCCTATGATATCAAAAGAGAGCCACTTTGATACAGGTTAAGTCTAGAAACTGGGAAATGTGACTTCTAATCCTGCCTTAAACATGAAGGCAGCTAGGATACCTTGGGCCAGTCACACTCTCTCAACCCTAGGATGGAGGCAAGACAAATCACTTTAAAAAAAAAAAAACTTTACCAAGAGAATTGCAGGGAGTGGTCCAGGCAGTTGACAGGAGTCAAAATTGATTCAAGGGAATTCCAACCCACCCATGCACACACAACAAAAATGATACTCAATGTCTTCCAGTTTTGAACTACAGCTCATATAAAAACTCTTGGAAACAGGTTGAAATTTCACAATTGTGTTCCTTCTGTGCATGTAATTTATGGAACGGTATCCAACTGTGCTGCTCCTGGTGGGATATGCCATTCTAGCTACCATTGTTTAGTACTGAGACAAAGCAAAGTCACTGTCTAGAAAAGAAGATTAAGCCTCTGGCTTTGGCTGCTGGGAATGATTGCTGCCTTCCTTCCTTCAATGCACTGTTCTTTTTTATTGCTATCGGTCATTTATATTGCTTTCTCTCTTTGCTTATTATTTTGATGGGGATGTGGAAGGAGATTCTCTATTGGTGTCATTACAAATAGCATCACATCTGTTTTATCTGCTGAAAAGAAATGGTTTGTCATGACTCACAGTTGAAGGTTACTGTTTCAGACTGTTGATCTTTGTTTCTGCTTTTCCATATTTGTCAGTCTCTGCCTGGCCTACTGTTACTTCTTTTTGTCCTTTGTTTTTCTGTCTTTATTGCTGAATGGCAAACAATGCAAGGGAAATTTGGGTCAATCTAAGATAAACTTTACTATATGTTATATGCTCTTTTTCCCAAGAAGAAAAAGAGAAAATAAAAAGATCCCAGCAAATATTCTTTTTAATAAATCAACAAAATGAATACCATGGGCTGCATTGTGCCAAAACTGCTTCACAAATCTACATAAAAGATGGACGCAGATAAGATATTGTACATTAATTATATATAAAATATTATATAAAATACATTATTTCATTCTATGAATGCTACAAGCCAAACTAGTTATTTACTGTAAGAGATAAAACATACTGTACAAGAAAACATTGTTACTGCTATCAATGGCTGATAATTATCTTTTCCTTTCTTTTTAGTACCCCTCCATTGTTATAACACAAGAAAATAAATAAATGAGCAAATATTTGTGACATAGTCAAATAAGTAGTACTTTATTATTTATTTTCGTGATGGCATGATGGTTTGATGGCTGCAAACTAGTTGTAACCTTTAAATTCTGGAATATTTTCAAGGCAGAGGTATATCCCATAAATATAAGATATGTTATATCTGGAGTCTGTGTGACTAATCTAATATCTAATCTACATGAAGACAATTTGCTTTCAGTAACCAGTAGTTATGATCAGCACTTTAGATTAAGTGCCCCACTTCATACAGCACTTCATTTAGAGCTAATAAAATGATGGCTGGATGTTCAGTAAATACAGAGCTAACATTAAGAATATCATCAATTTATTAAAATGTCACAATTATGCAACATAGCAGCGAATAATTTGTGGGTAATTTGAGCAGTAACCTAAAATACAAGCAAAAGTTCACAGTATTTTTGTGGTTTCCTAATTTGGCAAGATGTCCTACTTTTTTTAAAAAAAAGGCACGTGGGAAACAGGTTGCAGACCCCTGTTTCGGACCATGTGTTCTGTTGCATTTAATAATGGCACAAACATGCTCTGGCAGCATTTTTGTCATTGTGTTGCCACAATGTCTTTAGCAGCACGACTGGGTTGCATAGCATTTCCACCTTATTCAAACACTGTCCAAGGACAGCCTGAAGTTATGAGGAATCTGCTAGACTTGGTCATCTATTCCTATAGTTGGAAATTGTTCTGAATTTCCAGGATTAGTACACTCTGGAATGGAAAAATTGGGAAAATAAGTATATGCAAGTAACAGGGAACTTAGCCCACAGTATGTGAGAAAGTCAGCTCAACTTATTTACGGAATAGGATGCACCTGGTTTGGTATTGCTTCTAAATGGTCATGTAAGCACACTTTTAGCTCCTGAAACAGCTGAGGCAAAAGAAAACTTATGCCAAGGCAGCACTATGGATCCCCTACGGCTGAGCTTGAGAGGAGCAGAGTGGAGATGCCTAGAGGAGCACTCTTTTATTATTAAAGATGACTCTTTCAGTGAGGAGGGAACAGAGAGTATGGAGAAATTAGTGGAGTTGCTGATGGCACACAGAGAGAGCAGATGTTGGAGGTTAATGGAGCATTAGGAAAAAGGAGATGAAATGAAAGTTTCCTAATACCTGCTAGGGCTTTTCAAGACACACAATTATTTATTTCTTTGTTTTAAAGTGGAGAAGCACGAGACATATTCTCAGAATGGATATTTAGAGCAAGGCCATTTCATTGCCTTGTTTAATATAAATGGGCTTCAGGAGTGACTTTGTGAGCTTCAGTGCTGCTCAATGTGAACTCAATGCATCACAAACGCGAGCTGCCACTGACATATTGCCATGGTGTTTTTATTTTTAAGCAATCTGGGCACCTTCTGAAGCACAGTGAAAGAGGAGATCATCTGATCTGATCAAATGTTTTCTAGTGTACAGAACTAAGGCAGATTCCAACAAAGACCTTTGCGTAAAGCAAAGGAGGAAAAATCACCAGGGAACAAATGAGAACTATTTAAACACATTTGTACTATATTACTGTGGATGTGTGCTCAAGACAATCCATCCCATTTAATTTATGGATGCATATTTCTAGTCTGGTAATTTTATTCTATAAATCTTTAATACAAATTAATGAAGATTACTTTCCTGGGTTCCCATGGATTTAAAAAAAAATGATTTCAAATGCTAGTCAATTGTAATTTGGGTCCAGCGTTCATATCCCTGCAGTTCCACTGACAACAGAATGTCACACATTTCCTTTCATTGCAGATCATGGCGACATTCTTTTATATGCCTCCATACCATGAATTATTATGTCAAAAGCAACTGCTAGAAATATAAGTCAGGCTGTAGACACTAGGCATCTCTCCAGGACACAGAGGAACTTCTAGTGCTATGCAGTAACACCTTCTCAACTGAAATCCAAGGTGTGCAGAATAGCAAGCAACCTTTCCTTTAGTCACGCTGTATGCGAATAGACGCAATCAATGCTGCACAGCACAATTTGGCTTTTGCAAGGAGCCTCGACATACACACATAAATGCAATCCATGAGCTGAATGGGGCTGAGGCTCACAAGAAAGCCATCTCTGTTGATGCTGAAATGTACAGTTTTTAATCCCCCTTTAAAAAGAAAAGCAAACATGTTAAAAGTCACCAAGACAGTACAGATAGTCCTTGACTCACGACCACAATTGATCCCAAACTTTCTGTGGTTAAGTGAGTTTTGCCCCATTTTATGACCTTTCTTGCCACAGTTGTTAAGTGAATCACTGCAGTTGATAGGTTAGTAACCTGGTTGTTAAGTGAATCTGGCTTTCCCATTGACTTTACTTCTCAGAAGGTCACAAAAGCTGATCACATGACCCTGGGACATGGCAACCATGTCATAAATACGAACCAGTTGCCAAGTGCCTGAATTTTGATCACATGAACATGAGGAGGCTGCAACAGTCGTAAGTGTGAATAATGGTCATAAGTCACATTTTTCAGTGGCATTGTCACTTTGAACGGTCTCTAAAACAAACTGTTGGAAGTTGAGGACTACCTGTATAATATTAGTGGGGGTTTTTTCCATTGTGTACGGCTAAAAGAGATAATCCGCTAAACTGATAAGAAATTAATATTTTGGGCGAAAAAGAGTGGGGAAAAAAATAGCTCAAAATGTACTTCACGATAGCTTCTTAATTGGAACATTAAGAAAAAGTGAATCCATAAAATCAAGTTTAAAATATGCATAGCAATTTAAATACCTTATGGTAGTCAAGAAGTTGTTTCATCAGTCAGGAAATTCCCAAAGGTTTTCTTTCTTCAGTTTTGACATTCCCCTTATGTTTCTTTCAGTTGGGAGTTTTTCATCTAACTGTTGGTTAGATGTGTTTGCTTAACTGCTGTCATTTTCAGCTAATGATAAATGAAATACTTTGAAAAGACTACATAAGCCAATTATTAATTTCATTAAGGAATTAGCTTCTAAAAACAGCTTTAAGGCAGAATTGGGGAGGAGGCGTGATCGCTTTTAATATATAAAAACTCTTAACTAAAATGAAGGCATTGAATAAATTAAGTATTTGTGTCATGTGGAAAACTGTGAAACATTTTCAGAATGTAACTAGAGAGGGATGTCAGCATGTCTGAGTAGAATTAATGGAAATAACAGAACAATGGCAAGTGAAAAGGCTAACTTAGGTAACAGCTTCTCATGCTCATGTGTTGAAAGATGTCTTGGCATCTTTCAGAGAACTGGGGAATTTTCTCAGATCATTCATTCATTCATTCATTCATTCATTCATTCATTCATTCATTCATCTTCATTCATTGTTGGAGAGCATCTTGCTGAGAACTAGGTACATTTTCTTCTTAGATCATTCATTCATTCATTCATTCATTCATTCATTCATTCATTCATTCATTCATTCATTCCAGAATGATGGCAAATTAAAGGGCTAACTTAGATAACAACTTCTTACACTCATGTTATTGGACAGCATCTTGCATCTTCTGGACATACTTTTTATTCATTCTTCCATTCTTTGGAGACCTCCTGATTTCCAAAAGATCTTGGGCAGCTTACAATATACACAAAGAAAAGCCTCAACATTTTTTTTTAATGAACACCCCAAAAGCTAATAATCAAACATATCCCAAACAAGCAAAAACTAACAAAGGCTCAGCTGCAATTCTCCACCAGCAACCTGAGGAGATAAATAGAAGGATTCTTCTGACCACGTAAGATGATTAATGCAATCAAAGAATGTGATTCATGCAATCACAGAATACACTGATTAGATATTTTTTTAAAAAAAATAATGGATTTAATACCTGTGCAGCCAGGTTGTTTCCTTTGCAACGCTTAGATTACAAAACATCTGGGCATCAGTATGGCCCTGGAGCAATGAAAATATTTTAACCTGTTAAGTGCATCACCTTGGGCCTTCACAAATGGCATTAATTCCAGGGCTTACAGTATCTTTTGCAGTGGATATAATACCGTGGTGGGATTCAAGCAATTTAACAATAGTTGGCCCATGGTCAGGTTGGCTCTCATGGGAGGAGTGGCCCATCCCCGTCCTCCAGGTCCACCACACATGTGGGATGAGCCTTCTGCAGTGGCCAACCTGACCCTGGACAAACCAGTTGTTAAATTACACACACACACACACATACTATCATTGTGTATCCTGGGCACTGAAATGGAGAAATGTGAAATGGAGCAGCCAGCATGAGGGAAGGAGAACGAGCAGGGAGAAGAAAGAGGGAAAGCAGAATCCTCCTTCCCTTGCGTCAGCCACTCCATTGCCTGTTTCTCCATTGCAGCACCACATCATGAAGCTTGACCCACTCACCACTGCCCAGATGTCCTCGCTTCCCCCAAGAAAGTTGTTCAAAGAAAGACATGCTGAATGCCATAATCAAACCATAGTTTCCTAAGATGCCATCTCTGTCACTGAATAAAAGGAGGAGGGCAACTCAAGGCAGTGAGCACTTCCAGCCCCAACAAAGTGAAAGAAGGAAAAGAGAGTAGCATCCACCTGCATCTCTTTTCCACCCCCGAACAGTGTGCTTCTCCTAAAGGGCTCTCGTTTGACATGCCCGCCCACTCTGCCTCTTTCTGCGGCACCCCTCCCATGCCCGTGTTCAGGTCATCGCCATCTTTCCTCAGTGGCATGTCAAACCCATGGAGGATGGTAGTGCAGCTCCCTGTCTGCATGATGGACTGTGGCACTGGGTGAGTCCAGACTCACACACACACACACACACACACACACACACACACACACACAGGGATGAATGGGTGACTGGGTGCGTGGCTGGCAGTTGACTTCCAGCGCCGGAGAGGGCAGGGAATGGAAGCAGCTGGGCTGCTGCTGCCTTTCATTGGGGCACATGGAGCAAGAAGGGGCTTCTTCTCCTCCCCTCACTGGGCATGGCAGGGCTTCCTCCCCCTCATTTCAGATGAACTCCAGAAAAATTTAGCTACTTCACAAATTTAGTAGAACGAATGTGAACTGGCTGAATCCCACCACTGATACTATAGCAATCTGTCACATACTTTGACAACTTTGAAAACAAAATCACTTTGTACTATTTAGAACACGGGTCCTCAGACTCTTCAACTCCATTGACTTCTTCACAAACTTTCAGTTTGTTCACTGTCCCCCAAACATTTGCTGATCTTGGCTATGTTCAGAAGCTAATTTTAGTGGGGTGGATAGAGTCTTAAATGAAGGTCATCTAGGGAATACCAGAACTGTAGGAAGAAATAAAGCAGTCTATGATAAACCCAATTGTTGCTATGAAAATTTCATAATAACATCCAAAGAATCATCTGCAATTGAGCTCAACATAAAGAATTGTTGCTTATAGAATCAAATGAAATATTTACACCCCACCCCCCATTATTAAATTGAAATATCTAGAGAAAAAAACTAAAAGCAAGGACAGTGATAGCATCAACAGTATTTTGGTTTCCTGTCAGGAGATGAGAGGAGTTTCAACCTAAAATTGTTCTGGAATATTAGGAACAGTAGAAAGGAGCTCAAAATATTATGAGCAACAGCATTTCTCCACAGTGACTCGAGAGGCCTTGTTGTTGCTGCCTTTCTTGCTATTTTTTCCCAATTTTGTGTGTGCCTTTTCCAGTTCAGCAGACTGCATTTTAGCCAAACTTCTAACTTCTGAATCTGCATGTCTGCTAGAGAATTTTGGCCTGTAAGACTTTCAACTTTCTTTTCCCCTTGTCCCCCATTTCTCCTGTGCTCCATTTTTAATGTATCCCTGCTTCCTTGAGAAAACCTTGGGTCCTGTGACATGGAGGAATAGCAGAAGTAGAGGATGAGAGGGATATGCTATTCTCCCCACCCCACCTTTTTTTCCTTTTCATAAGATCCATTCTCTGCATGGTAACATGTTCATCTGCACAACATACCAAGATGTATTTCTGCTGTTATTTCCAGATTATAACTTATTTAAAGATTTTTTTTCATAAATTTCAGGATATTAAATTGGACGAGTTGCTTAGTTCAACTAGGGGTCATATCAAATTGTAGAGAAATGCATTCTTTAAATATAACCTCAGTAACTAAAGAAAGATAAATATCCATCTTATGCAAGATCAAACCTCTGCTCAAAAATAAATTATAAGAAACAGTAGCAGTTTGAACTATTCTGCTTTCTGTTTTATGTTAAATATCTCATGTCCTGCTTAAATGTGATGTAATTTTGTTCTATGAAACTTCTGCTGTTTCACTGCATGGAACCTACTCCTTGTTGCTCTTTCTTCAATGCACACTTTTCCCACTTCAGACTCCCCCCCCCAAAAAAAATATCCCGCTAACCAGAACTATTTCATATAGATAAGCAAAGCTAAGCTTATCCCATATTTACTGCATAGATATCTGAAATATCTACATTTGTAGAAGGAGAAATGACACTACCCTCAGATGGCTAATATACAAATAGTATCATTATCTTGTTAGATTGCTGTGAAATAAGTGAAGTGTACATTTTAGCCCAAGAATTGAAGACCTCAAGTATATGATTTAGTATCTAATAAAGTCGTTGGAGAATATATATGTCTACAAATTCATTTCCTTTAAAGCAATTGGCCTACAAAGTTAAAAATGCAAGCAAAGTTCAGATATTTTTTATTTTATATAAAATGTATATTTTAACATATACATAGATTACATCATTTGTATTAATTTAGTAGCATTGACTTTTCAGCCTTTCATTGATCACAAGGGAACATAGGATCACAAGCTATAGAAAAAAAGACTTTTTGTTGTTGTTATCCCTTTTTTTTGTCACTCTACTTGCCCTTTTGTCTTAGGAGTTGGCTTATTGGTCTTTCTCCCTCTCTTCCCAGTCACCCATATAAGGCACATGATCTTTGATTTTCTTCCTGGTAGGATGTAGTTAGGTTTTACCTTTCTCTATAATGTATTGTTTGTTCAGGTTTATAAAACCTGCTTCCATAATCATTGCACAAAGAAAATAGCCAGGAATACTCACATTCACACATAGAGAATGTCCAGTAGGTTCATTATGGGAAACTTGAACGTTAGGCAAGTATATCACAGAATATTAATGAAGCAATAGATACATCTTTTTTTTCCTTTACTACAAGTGTCTACTAGGCACATTTTCCAGTTTCACTGGTGATTATAATGTATGCTTCTCTGATATTAGTTTGGCCTCTGAAACAGACCTAGTGACCGTCATTCATGCATTTTAGCTTCAAGGCTGAATTATTATGCTAAGGGGGAATAATGCTGTTCTGAGTGTCATTTTTCAAATACTACAAAAGGCTGCAACTCACCTTTTGATAGAGGTAGGTAATTACAGTCACATTACACTCATACTCATATCCCATACTGTTTTCAGTGACTAACTTTCTGGTGCTGAGGGTGTAAAACCTGGAAGAGCATGCATCGATTGCAACTAAGAAAATAAGAGCTCCATTTTCACAATCAAATGGTACTCTAAGCTTCATTGGGGTAGTCGAAATAAGTATTCTTGTTCCCATTCTTAGCCATAATAAGCCAGTTTGGTCTAGTGGTTAAGGCACCAGACTACAAAGCTGGGGACCATGAGTTCAAGTCCAACCTTAGCCATGAAAGCACCCTGGATGACTTTGGACCAGTTGCTCTCTCTCAGCCCACAGGGTTGTTATTGTTGTTATGGAGAAAATAGCAGGAGTAAGACGATGTATTAGATATGTTCGCCACTCTGAGTTGCTTGTAAAATCAATAAAGGTGGGATACAAACAAATACGTAAAATAAAATACTATATGCAAAATTAACAAAATTGTCCATACCCCCCCGCACCCGATAGCAGTACAGAATATTTCAGCCAAGTGCATCGTTTATGACCATTTATAAAATGGAATATGCTAATTATGATATTGTTTGAATTTTGTGGTGAACGAGTGGTATTATATATCAAGGGTCCAGGCTTTATAATGTACATTGTGATACAGGTTTACATGACTTTATTGCTTGTACCAAGATGTCTGATCCTTGATTTTCAAATAGTAGATATAGCAGTATACTACTTGAAAACCAAGAATCAGTCATCTTGGAACCAGATGAATTCATGAGAAAAAAATCATGAGAAAAACAAGATGAATTCATGACAAAATGATTTGTAGATCTAGGATAAAAGCTATATTTAATTTTCATTATGTTAAAATGACCTTCAATAACAAGACACATTGAGTGTTTAACCCATTATCCTGTATAAGGTTGACTCAGCCTTCCATCCTTCCGAGATAGGTAAAATGAGGACCCGGATTGTGGGGGCAATATTCTGAGGTAT
>JANHFL010002349.1:8755-19470 GCA_032468155.1 Oxyrhabdium leporinum
TGGACTTCAACTCCCAGAATTCCCCAGCCCGCAGCGCTGGCTGGGGAATTCTGGGCGTTGAAGTCCCACAAGTGTTAAAAAGTTGCCAAAGATGGACAACCCTGGTCTTATCGGAGGCTACACCAACCACAGAAGCCACTTTCGGGCACACCTGCTTCGTACCTTTCTTGCCACCGAGCCTACTACAAAGCCCATGCTCCTGCCTCATCCTCAGCCACGCCGGGCCCACTTCCACACGGCCCCCTGATCTCCCCAATTCGCGGCCCCGAACAATCTAAGCAGGGAAAACTCTTAATCTCCCTTTTTTTGTCCTCCCGAGCGTCTCAAATCCTCCCTCGCTTCTCGGTTCTCTCCACAGCCCAATTCATTCCCTTTTCCTCCCCCTACACGGCACCCGCCGGAAAGACCACCCTTAAAATCCTTCCGCTCGGTAGAGCAGCCTCTCCTGCTCCCCACCTCCTCCCCACCCCCGTAAACACACCGCACTGCCAACAATGAAGGGCCCGGCCAAGCAACTCTGCGTACCCCCAAGTTGGCCACCTCTTGCTTCCAAACGACACCAGATGGATGTTGATAATATTGTTCCGCTAGTGATCAAAAAGCGCTCTCTCTCTCTCTCTCTCGCTCTCACAAAAACACAAAACAAAACACCCATCGGAAGTGGAAGGGGGTTTTTTTTTTGGGGGGGGGGAGAAATAGTAGTAAAAGTGCACTTGGAGAGGTACTCTTTTTTTTGTTTGTTTGTTTGTTTTTTTTTACTTTCGAAAAGAAACCAGTTTAAGTCCTCTAAGAATAAAACGAGAGTATTTTACAGATAAGCACATGATTGGGGCAAAGATTTCGGACTTCTGACTCTGCTGCTCGGCTGGTAAAAGTCGGTGGTGGGGCCGTTAATACTCCTCTTGCTCCTCCGGAGGGGCTCCTTCGTCGGGTATCACGAAGCCTTCCTAAGAGAGAATCAGAATCAGGATCGGAAAATTGAGACGGGCGGCTACGCGGGAAGGATTTATACGGGTACCTGCGCGTTCTCCGATGATGCCTGGTGAGACGGAAACATGGCATAGAAACGATCAGTGGAAGGGCTTGCCTCCAGACGTTCTGGGTGCTCCATCGCTGGAGGCGTTTAACAAGAGACTGGATAGCCACCTGTCTGAAATGGTGTAGGGTATCCTGCTCAAGGAGGGGGTTGGATTAGATGACCTCCAAGGTCTCTTCCAACACTGTTATTCAGTGGAACGGCTTTCCTCCAGGATAGGGATGGGGATGGAATAGAAAATAGGAGAGGAGAGGAGAGGGAAGAGGAAGAGGTTGGAATGGACTGGATTGGATGGGATAGTGAAGGGAATAGACTAACAAGAGTTTGAAGGGACCTTGGAGGTCTTCTAATCCAAGCCCCTGCTTAGGCAGGAGACCCTATACCGTTTCAGATAAATGGTTATCCAATTTCTTCTTAAAAACTTCCAGTGTTGGAGCATTTACAACTTCTGGAGGCAACTTCTGTTCCATTGGTTAATCGTTCTGTCAGGAAATTTCTCCCTGGTTCTAGGTTGCTAAGGAGAAATTTCCTGACAGTTAGAACAATTAATCAGTGGAACAACTTGCCTCCAGAAGTTATGGGTGCTTCATCACTGGAAGATTTTAAGTCGTCACTGGGGAGCCATTTGTCTGGAATGGTAAAGGGTCTCCTGCTTGAGCAGGGGGTTGGACTAGAAGACCTCCAAGGTTCCTTCCAACTCGGCTAGCCGTGTTTCCCCGAAAATAAGATCAGGTCTTATATTAATTTTTGCCCCTAAAGACGCGTTAGGGCTCATTTTCTGTTTAGGTCTTATTTTGGGGGAAATACAATACTAAACGCATCCATCTGGCTGCCGATCTTAACTGGGACTTATTTTAGGGAATAGGGCTTATATTACAAGCATCCTGAAAAAAAATCATGTTAGGGCTTATTTTCCGATTGGGTCTTATTTTCAGGGAAAACTGTATTCTGTTACACATCTTAGGAAATGCATGTTGAAATATGCACAAAATGCCTTCCTTGCAAAGAAGCAAGAGGCAAAGGGCTGAGACCAGACTTTTAAAAATGAAATAAGAATAAATAAACAAAATTAAATAAATGTCATCAACAGTGAACTGAAAATAACTCCAATGAATCCCAAATTGGGGGGGGGGAAGGGTGTAACATTGAAAATGTTTCGCTTCTTATTCAATAACCTTCTTCAGTTCTTCTGGTGCTGTTATTTTATTATTATCATCATCATCATCATATTTGGGGTGGTGACACGGGGGTGGAGGGGAGTTTTTTTCCTCTCTTTTGGGAGTGCTGCATTGGAATTTCATTTTAATGTGCGCTGTTGTGTGTACGGAAAAAATGACCATAAAGGTTATTCAATTCAATTCAATTCGTGCAGGTGAACATCCTGAGAAAGGGTGCCCAGAAGGAAAAGCTAGCCCCATAGTTATGCTCGAGCCCAAAGTGGGGAGCGCCATTGCCAGATCACATCTACTTACATCTGTAGCATAAAGTATTTCCACGATTCTCTGGAGGACCGGATCACTTTCGCCTTCGTTCTCCTGGCAGATCAACTCGATATTCCTCAGTTTCCCGAAGTAGAAATCGCGTTCCTTTTCTAAATCTTCCACAGTCAACTTTAATGCATTGATCTGACAAAAAAAGAATAGTTCAACTCAGAGCAAGTCGCTGAAGAGACGCTACCACAAGGAGCCCTGGTGGCGCAGGGGTGAAAATGCAGCATTGGCAGGCTGACTCTGCTCACTGCCAGCAGTTCGATCCTGACAGGCTCAAGGTCAACTTATCCTTCCGTCCCTCCGAGGTCAGGAAAATGAGGATCCAGATTGTTGGGGGCAAAAGGCTGACTCTGTAAACCGCTCAGAGAGGGCTGGTAAGCACTGTGAAGCAGTATATAAGACTAAGGCCTATTCCTTCCTTCCTTCCTCCCTCCCTTCCTTCCTTCTAAAGGTTGACTCTTCCTTCCGTCCTTCCGAGGTGGGTAAAATGAGGATCCAGATTGTTGGGGGCAAGAGGCCGACTCTGTAAAACCGCTTAGAGGGGGCTGGAAAGCATTGTGGAGCCATATATAAGACTTAGTGCCCTTCCTTTATTCCTTCCTTTCCTTCCTTCCCTCTCTCCGTCCCCTCTGTTTTTCCTTTCTCTGAGCCCTGGTGGCACAGTGGTTAGAATGCAGTATTGCAGGCAAGGGGAGAGGGAAGAAGAGATATTTCTGTGAGTATGGCAGGCAGCCACCTAAGTGCACACAACTCCCTTTGTACAAGTGGCGGGCGTGAGCGCCGTTCACACAAATGGAGCTTGATGGATGAGCACGAACGCTCACCTCTTGCACAAATGGAGCCGCATGCATGTCCGTCCACGGCTCGCACGGACAGGGGCCAGGAACCCTTGCTCACAGTCTGTTTCTCACTCCTTGCCCCTGACAGAAGTCCAAGAGGGGCTAACAAACAGTCCCACGTGGACCCCAATGGAGACCCGTGTGGTTTAAGTGTGGCATGAAGGGGTTAGAAATTTCCATGAGGAAAAATCACAGCTGCCCACATCACAATCAACCCGTGGAACAGATGTTGCCTTCGGAAGTTGTGGGAGCTTCATCCCTGGAGGCTTTCAAGAAGAGACTGGACTGCCCTCGGTCAGAAATGGTGTAGGGTCTCCTGCTTGGGTGGGGGAGGGTTGGACTAGGTGACCTACAAGGTCCCTCCCAACTCTGCTAATCTGTTTAAATTAAATCTATCACTGCTGACAGACATCCCACCCCTACCCACCTCCCGAAACCCACCTGCTGTATTAATTCTGCTGATTCATCGTCTCCGATTCCCCCAGGAGCCTTTTTGATCATTGGAGGCCCGGGTTTATTCACCACTGTTGTTCGTTGTGCAACCATGGGCCTCGTTGGGGCTGCAAAAGAGGAAACGCATTAGCCATGCTCTGCAATGGGGCACAAGGCCTCGGCACCGCTGGCAAGCAAAGTGAACAACACCCGAAGCGTGCAACCCGGTGTGCTACAAAGCCCAAAGAAGAGAGTAAAGCACCTCCTTCCACCCGCTTAGTACCGATTGTAGCAGTTTTCTTTAAGCAAAGAGGGGACTCTGCTCTTGCTGCCTTCAGTTCCAAAGTTCCCACAAAACTGTTATCTACAAAAAGAGAAGGTTTCTAACTAGGACGCACAAACACAAGGCACTTCGCAATCACAACATGTCGGATCATCATCATCTCCTTTTAATGACCCCATAATCCCTTGCAGGTGGAGTCTGGGCAACTGAATGGAGCTGATTGTTTACTGGCCGGATGCCCTTCCTGTCACCAATGCGGAGGTTTTTTTTTCAGCAGATATACTCTCATTGTGCCCAGGGAGAGAAATATGTGCCTCTACCTAGGATCGAACTTACAGCCTCTGGACTGTGAGGCGAGAGCGCCACCTCTAGGACACACCACTCAGTTACAAGATCTCGGATGAAGCACTGAAAATGCAAAGCCTCCCCGTACTGTCAGTGTGGCTGAGAAAGACAAGTTCAAAAGCAGGCGATTTCCCGCCCCTCCCTTTTGGAAAAAAAAATGCGAGCGCTTGCAAAACTTAACATCGGACAAGGGTCCATAGGGCTCTGAATTTTAAGGTTACACTGGCTAGATTGTGAAAAAACTGCACAGCTTGATTGTTGGTCTAGTGTCAATCTTGGTATTAAGGAACGAACAAGACTACTCCCACTGATAAGGCAAGCTACTAGTTTATAAACAAAGAGCAAACCCCCCTCCCTTCTCGCACTGATGATGTTACCTAGTTGGGTCATGAAACATCTGCAAGAAAACAACCAAGCTCAGACAGCACCAAGGAACCCACAGTTCAACCTTGAGCTGCAAATATTCTCTTCTACGGGTATCTTAATTCTAGGATTTCTCCAATAAAGGATGTTGTATGCTTGCTTGCGTGCTTCACTACCATGCGGTGGCAGTCTGCCATGAACTCTGGGGAGGGTGGACGGGAGGGATAACGACTGCGGAAAAGCGAAAGTAACTGCTGTATCTCCCCACGATGCTGCTTCAAGGTCACTCAGCTGGGAGAAGGCAACACTGCATAACAAGCTACGCTAAGTGACTTCTGAACACATCTTGCTTGAATCTGAATGGGCATGGAGAGGCCGGCAACGGGAGGCAGTTAAGGGAGGAAAAAGTTGAATTTAGGGATTTTCGTGCACGATACTCAGTTCTAGCTATGCGTTGCAGCAACACACTTGACTTCTGATAAAACTACCCATGTTTCCCCCAAAATAAGACCTGTCTTATTTTTCTTTTGGTCCCCAAAATAAGCACTAGGGGTTATTTTCGGGAGGTGTCTTATTTTTTTCCCACTACAGGAGGCCCACTTCTTCTGCTTGTGGCAGAGCAGGAGTCCACGCAGCGTCACCGCCACGAGATGGGGCTGGAGCTGCCCCACACCAGCTTACCTCAGGGCCCCTGCAGCCATTCCATCCACACCCCAACACTTGCTTCGCCTTGCGGCCATGGCACCAACACACCACTCGGCTTCCTGCTCCGTTGCAGCCGCAAGCAAGCAGTAGTAGTGGGCCAGTGGCCACATGGGCTTGGTGCTGCCGCCATGAGGCAGGTGTCCGGGCATTGATGGCCTGGGCAGCTCCACCACCACTCCACTTTGTGTCAACGGCACCACAAGCAAGTAGACGGAATGGGTGGGTGGGCAGCTGTGCAGGCTCCTAAGTAGGGCTTATTTGTGGGCATGTCTTATATTAGGCGCACATGTAAAAAAAACACGCTAGGGCTTATTTTCAGGATAGGTCTTATTTTGGGGGAAACAGTATATCTTTCTCAACAAATGGAGCCAAGGATCATTTCTATGTAGAGGTTTAAGACGTGGCAGATCTGACAGATGTAACCTTTCAATCAAATCACTACCTCGCCTCTGCCAGGATAACCCTGTACATTTTGCCATGTTAAGCATAACTTCTAATCTGGCGAGCAATGCCACCAAACACATGCCAAGGCACAAAGATAGCCTCAGATGCTGCCTGGACCGACAGGGATATTCCCTTCCTAGGCCTCCCTGGATGCTGGGCGTGCTTCTCCCATCAACTCCAAACAGACGACCTGGCCCAGGGTCCAGCCCTAGAACTTCCAAACGCCCATGGCGCCTGACGCAAAGCCTCTCTTACCTGTGCCACCAGAACCAAGGTTCTTCTTAGGTTTGTTCAGTATCGGGACCACCAGAGCGGGGGCAGGGCACGTCTCCTGGCCTTGCCGAGCTGCCACGGGGTCGTAGTCCTTTCCGTCATAATTGGCATCGAAGAACTTCTTGAACCACTGAACAAATTCGAAATTGTCTTGGAATTTCCCTTTCACTAATTTGTCCACAGGTATTATCTGAGGAGAGAAGGACATTTAGCCCAGATGAGAAACGTATTCCAGAATTCTAGCAGAGAGATTTCTAAAAGCAGGACAGATATTCCCAACTTGCGACTGGCTGCTTAGTGACCATTCAAAACTCCGACTGATGTACCAGGGAGAGTACTTATCACCCAAAATTCAAAGTTCTTATGCTCTCCCCCTCAGTCGTGTGATCGAACTTTGGGCCATATCTACATTTATTTGCAGCATTCTGCAGTCATGTGTCTCTGTTTTACACTTAAATCAGGTTTACAGCAAAACCACACCATGACGAGAACTACTGGTTCGTTTAACAACAGCCCCAAAAATGTCATAAAATTGACAACCATCACAAGTTACAACCGTGATAGGCAGGCTCCGTTACTGTCATAACTTGAAGACTACAGAAAATTCCTCGTCTCGTGCAGAAATGGGAGTTATATGTTTATTTCTGAACTAAAATAGTTCACTCCTGGCACCAGGAGTTGGCCCCAGACACACAGATGTTTTAAAATGTCACAAATATTTGAGGGTTTCTCACACACACACACACAGAAAACTGCCCCCCAAAAGTAACTGCGATGTGTTTTAAGTTATACTTTTGAAGTGAAACACAGAATGTTTAAAAGTCAGCATTTTGTTTTTACTTCCAGACCTTATTATTTGAAACGTAAGAATCCAGAAAAGCTTCACAGAAGACTATTTATATATGGCCGAATCATTGTAATTCGCAGAATCTTAAAGAGTGGGAAGTGGATGTCCTACCCACCCACCCTCCTCAGGGCAGGAGTCCAAATAAAAGCAGGCGGACAGGGGTCTCTTCAAACCCTGCTCAAATCCTTCAAGGGAGACATTGCCACCTCCTGAAGCAACAATTGTGCTGCCGGGCAGCAAGGTTAATTTTGTTTCTCCAAACGTTCTGTTGGAATATACAGTAAGCCCTGGACTTACGACCATGCGTTTAGTGACTGTTTGAAGTTCCTCAATCAGAATAAGAGAGTTGGGAGGGACCTTGAAGCTCCTCTAGTCCAACCCCCTGCTCAAACAGGAGATCCTATACCACTTCAGACAAGTGGCAATTTCTTCCTAAACACCCCCAGTCTTGGAGCACCTGCAACTTCTGGTGGCCAGCTGTTCCACGGGTTAATTCTTCTCACGGTCAAGAAGTTTCTCCTTAATTCCAGGTTGCTTCTCTCCTTGGTTAGTTTCCATCCATTGTTTCTTGTCCTGCCTTCAGGGGCTTTGGAGAATAGGTTGACACCCCTCCTTCTTCTTTGGGGCAGCCCCTCAAGTACTGGAATGCCGCTATCACGTCACCCCTAATTCTTCTTTTGTCCAGACTGGCCAAACCCCAATTCCTGAGACCGTTGTTCGTATGTTTTAGTCTCCAGGCCTTTAATCCCCTTAGTTGCTCTTCCCTGCACTTTTTCCAAAGTCTCAACATCTTTTTTGTAACGTGGGTGACCAAAACTGGGTGCAATATTCCAAGTGTGGCCTAAGGCTTTAGAAAGCGGTACTAACGCTTCACGTGATGCTCCGTTTAGACAACCAAGGATTGTATAAACAGAGTTATACAATAAAGTAATACGATAACTTTATTTATTGCATAAATAAAGTTACGACGGCACTGAAAAAAAAGTGACTTATGACCGTTTTTATTTATTTAGGAAATGTTTATTGCCACCTCGCACAGGGTGACTCAAGGCAGCTTACGAGGTATAAGTCATTTTTCACCCGACTGTCATAGCATCTGTCACGTGATCGAAATTCGCCCGCTTGGCAACTGACTCGTACTGATGACGGTTGCAATAACTCAAGAGTCCTGTGATCACCTCTTGTGATCTTCACAAGCAAAGTGAGTGGGGAAGTCAGAGTCACTTAACAACGGCAGTGATTCATTTAGCAACTGGGGCAAGGAAGACTGTCCAATGGGGCGAAACTCACTTAACAATCATCTCGCTTAGCAATGGAAATTTTGGGCTTAAATGTGGTCGTAACTCAAGGCCTACCTGTAGCTTCCCAATTCTAACATTCATTATTCTATGCCGTGTGCGATAGGGTCCTAATGAATATCCTGAAATTGTTTCAATTCCTTGTCAATATTTAAGAGTACTATCCTCTCTCTCTTAAGTTGAGGTAACTCTCAACTTCCTACAGCTTAAGTTCTTAATTCTCTGATCATCTTTGCCGTCGTCCTCTGAACTTTTTTTAAGTGGGATAGAAATAGGCATAGAATTTTGGGGCTGGAAGGGACCCAAGAGGTCTTCTGTCCCAACCCCCCAACCCCGACCTTGGGCAGAGAGGTGGGGGTGTCTACCTATTCTCCAAAGCCCCCGAAGGCAGGAAAGGGATGGAAATTAATTAAGGGGAGAAGCAACCTGCAATTAAGGAGGAATTTCCTGACACTGAGAACAATTAATTGGTGAAACTGCTTGCCACCAGAAGTTGTAAATACTCCCAACACTGGATCCAGTTTTGGTCACCACATTATAAAAAAAGATGTTGAGGCTCTAGAAAAAGTGCAGAGAAGAGCAACCAGGATGATGAGTGGCCTGGAGGCCAAAACCGACGATTGCAGGAACTGGGCTTGGCTAGTCTAGGGAAGAGAAGGACCAGGGGAGACAGGAGAGCAGCCTTCCAATATCTGAGGGGCTGCCCCAGAGAGGAGAGGGGGGTCAAGCTATTCTCCAAGGCCAGAGAAGGAACAATGGGTGGAAACTGGACAAGGAGAGATTCAACCTGGAAATAAGGAGAAATTTCCTGACGGTGAGAACAATCAACCCATGGAACAGAAGTTGCCTTCAGAAGCTGTGGGAGCTTCATCGTTGGAGGCTTTCAAGAAGAGACTGGTCTCCTGCGTGGTGGTGGGGGAGGGTCGGACTAGATGACCTCCAAGGTCCCTTCCAACTCTGTTCATCTGTTAAATCTGTTAAGAGCAACAAACATGATTAGGGGACTGAAGGCTAAAAGATATGAAGAACGGTTGCAGGAACTGGGCGTGTCTAGTTCAATGAAAAAGAAGAGTAGGGGTGGCAGGATAGCAGTCTTCCAATATCTGAGGGTTCTCACAGAGAAGAGGGGGGTCAACTTAATTTCCAAAGCCCCTGAAGGCTGGAACTAAGGAGGAACTTCCTGACTTTGAGAACAATCAATCAGTGAAAGGGCTTCCCTCCAGAAGTTTGTGGGGGCTCCATCACTGAAGGGTTTTCAAGAAGAGGCTGGAGAACCATTTGTCCGAAATGGTACAGGATCTCCTGCTTGAACAGAGGTTTAGACTAGAAGACCTCCAGGGTCCCTTCCATCTCTGTTATTCTGTCGCTCTGCTAAATTTCTCCCAATGTTTGTTTGTTTGTGACCTAGGATACCTGGCTTGTACTGGCTGGGGCAGCCTTTTTTGGGGGGGGGATGGAGGAGCTCAGAAGATCTGGGTGGAATTGAGGATCCCTGGAAGAGAGTTTTCCATGATTGGAGAAGCCGGAGAAGAATTTCTGGGACCCCTTACGAGAAGGTTCTTGAAGGCCTTCTCAACCTGTGGCTTGTCTCCCCACAGATCTATTATCACGGAGAACCCATCAACGTTAACGTCCACGTGACGAACAACACCAACAAGATGGTCAAGAAGATTAAAATCTCAGGTATTGAGACGCTTCGGTCTCTGGGGGTGGCCTCAGGGAGAGAAGGCAGGTTCTTCTAACCCAAGACCTGGTGCCCCCTCCAGGGTGCGACAGGCGGAAGGGCTTCGGAGAGTTGTGGGTGGGCATGGGGCTTAATTGTCCTGGATTGGGAGCCTGGTGGGTGGCATGAAGCTCTTTGGTCCTTTGGGTCCCTAAAGAGAAGGGCAGGAAGAAGGAAGGAGGGAAATAAAATCCAGAGAACTTTTGAGTCCGAGTCCTGGATCTTGACCAATGGTCAGACGGGACATGGGAATTAGAGAGGATGGACCTGTTTTTACATGAGCTTTGTTTACATACAGTAGAACCTCTGGTCACAAACGCTTCTGACCATGACCCAATCAGCTTCTGACCAAAACAAGTCACCAAACTTTTAAAATCTGGTCACGAACACGTAGGGTGGCGATCAAACACGACGGAAATTCCTGAAGACGAAAGATTAGAAGACGAAGAAATCGCCAAAGTTATGGAACGAATTATGGTGGTGACCAGAGGCTCTACTGTACATATTTCACACTTTTTAAACATACACAGTTGATTAAACAAAACCTGTCTGTCCAGTTACATTCTTCTCTTCTCTTCTCTTCTCTTCTCTTCTCTTCTCTTCTCTTCTCTTCTCTTCTCTTCTCTTCTCTTCTCTT
>JANHFL010002352.1:6989-17835 GCA_032468155.1 Oxyrhabdium leporinum
AAACTGTAAACCGCCCCGAGTCTTCGGAATGGGGCGGTATATAAATGTAAAAATAAATAAATAAATAAATAAAAATAATGGGAATTAACAAAACCTTGTGAGATTCAAAAAAAGCAAGATAAGAATGTCCATTGTCTCCAACTTTGTTCATTTCAGTTCTTCAGGTATTGAACAGAGATATAAGATAAGATCAGCGAATTATGAGAGTTAAGATTAAAAAAGAAACTTTTAAGAAATAAGTTAAGAGAAATGGCAGACAAAGATAAATGGCTGATGTTCCAGGATTTAAGAAATTTGGTTATAATATACAGATGGAACAATGGGAAAATATATGGTTAAAAGGGTTGAAATCTACATTGTGTTTTGATCTCAAAACGAATGTTTATAAAATGATTTATCATTGATACATGAGGCCAGAGAAATTCCCTGAGAAGGTATAAAGGGACATCAAACATATGTTGGAAATGCTCAAACTTTTTCTTTTAGGATTAGTGGATAAACAGTTACAAAAAAAAAGGCATGGCAAATTATTACAATATGTGATCATAGTACCGAGATTACAATATGTGCAGTGATTGAAAGACCTATTATCGAGATATGGTTAGTGAAGTTGACAGATGGATTCATTAATATCTTTGATTAGAGAACAGACGTTATTACATTTATTGCTCACTGGAAGCCTCTTATAGACTTTTTGTGTAAAAATGAGAAAAATGAATATGATAATGTTTTTGATGATTATAGAAAGAAGAGCAATATGACGTAACCTTAGAGAGAGAGAGGTCAAAATATTCTATTCTTACAACTGCTACGACAAATACCTGAAGCAACTTATATTTTTACTTTCTTTCTTTTCTATTTTTCTTCATTTTTAAATTTTCTTGCATTTTATATTTTCTTTTATTGATTTACTTATTTCCCTTTTTTCTTTTATACCTTCTAAGTTTGTGTTAGCTTTTATCTTCTGGTTTAAAAGTTGTAATAGAAGTTATATATATGAAAACAAGAAAATAAAGTTTCCACCTGCTCCTATAGTGCATCTTAATCTATGAGATACCCTAAAAGAATCATGCCTTGCAAATAAAGCTTAAAGCATTGGTGAATAAGAGACTGAGTGGAACACTTGTATTCTAGATATTACAATACAATTAGCAGCCTCAGCATGATAAATCTTTGTGAATCTAAATTAATTTATTCATTTATCCATATTTTATAACCTACCTTCCATAATAATTAACAAGACTGCTTATAAGCTAAAAGATAATAAAACGGCAAAAGGCAGAAAAGATATAAAAATTGATCAATTTAATTATTTATAATTCTTCCAGTCTGCAAAAAAAGGGAAATAATGGGGACATTTCCTGCTTCTCCCATGTGCAAACAGAAAATTACCATTAAACTAGAATAATAGCCTTGAGAAGGAGAAGAAAGCTATTAAGTCAGGGAAGCAGCAAGGATAAGTTTCCTTCTCCTGCACCATGACTTTTATCCAAATTCCATTTCTATCTTTTAACATCAGTTTTTAGGAGCAGTTTTCTAACTGCAGCTCTTTTATAAAATGGAGATTTCCCAATTTTGAGAATAACACCTATAAATACTCTCCTCCCCCGCCCCCAAATGACGTATATACCATAAGGCAAGAGAAGCTGCTGGAGAAAGAAGCAAAGTAGTGACCATAAACACCCACCATTTCGCAAGCCACTTCCTCTGGGATATCTGTTTCCATGTTGAAACTGAACTCTATTGCTTCGTTGTCTTTGTGCTTCCCTTTCAGCTTCTTGGGATCTTCTACCCAAAGCCTCAAAGCCAAAGAGGAATACATCCCATCCTCCTCTTCCTCTGCCAGCTCCACCCTGAGTCCCGTGTCTTCCGCAAAGAAAGCATGGTTCAAGAGGTCTTTGATGGATAGCCTGAAATAGAATATATTTAATGTGAGACAGTTATGAAAGATGACTGAATGTGCCTTCGGTATCCCAAACATGTATTACTGTAATTGCTGAATGTTTCTTTTCAAAATTATTATACTTTCCTTAGAGATATTCCAAAACTGACATAATACGGGTAGTCCTTGCCTTACAACAGTTAATTTAGTGACTGTTCAAAGTTACAGGGGCATTGAAAAAAGTGACTTTTGATCATTTTTTCACACTGACGACCATGGCAGCATCCCCAAGTGGTCAAGTGATCAAAATTCAGCCACTTGCCACTGACTCGTATTTATAACGGTTGCAGTGTCCCGAGGTCATCTTTGCAACCTCTGACAAGCAAAGTCAATGGGGAAGCCAGATTCACTTGACAACCGCATTACTAAATTAACAACTACGGTGATTCCCTTAACAACAATCGCAAGAAAGGTCATAAAATGGGGCAAAACTCACTTAACAAACATCTCACTTAGCAACAGACATTTGGGGTTCAATTGTGGCCGTAAGCCGAGGACTACCTGTACCTATATCATTTTATATATTTACACTTTTTCTTTTGGAACAAATATCCTTCCCCCAATAGGATTTAAAAGACATTAAAAGCAAGGAATTTAAATACAAATAAAACAAACCCAGGACCCAGATGAGAGCACCATTTACTCAAAGGAAGAGTCAGATGAAGTCAAATGAATCTTAGACGATCTTTGCTCTATTCGCCACTTGCTTATCGCAGTAGACTTGGATCCAGAAAAGCATTGGTGGAAGGACACAAATGCCACGTGTCTTTCCTGCTTTCTCCTATCCTTGATAGGCTTTTCAAGAGCCTCTGTCATTTACAAAAGGGTACTTTCACCCAATTCTTAGGGATTTCCCCTTTGTCCCACAGCTTCTGGAGTCAGAAGGCACTTCCACCATAATTGCCACTTCTACTCCCCAATCCCTCAAAAGCAGGCTGAAGAAGATCCATGTCTTCAAAGCAGTTCATCATAAAAAGGTGAGAACATAAATTATCCCATTCTATGCCAAACAGAAATAAAATTAAGAGACTGCACCATTTATTATTTATTAATTTTTTATGAAGCCCCTCTCATGGATACAGCGACTCTGGGCTGTTTACAATATTAAAAAAAGTAAAGAAGTAATACAAAGCAATTAAAATTAGGAGGTTAAATAGAAAAGCTAAATACCAAGGCGATGAGCGGCCTAGGGATAGAGATTTTCTCTACCCTGTTAGCCATCCCCTATCAGGGCCAGTCCCAAGTCAAACAGCAAAGCCAAGTTTTTTTGGCTCTTCCATAATGCTAGGAGTGCGAGGGCAGACCTCACTTCCAGCAAGAGAATATTCCAGAGGGCAGGGACCAAAGCAGAAAAGGCTCTTCTCCTGAACCCTGCCAGCCAAAGGATGAAAAGTAGGCCTTTTCTCCTGGAACAAGTAGGGCAAGCAAATCCCATTAGTGTGTGATGGCTCCTAAGATACCCTGGACCCATGCTATACAAGGCTTTAAAGGATGAGACTCTGGATTGGACCCAGAAGCAAACGGAAGCCAGTGCAATTTGTGTAACAGTGGTGTCATATGTGCCACCCAACAGGCCTCTAGAAATGTCTGTCTGCTGCATTCTGTACCACTTCTGAATGATCTTCAAAGATAGCTTATGTAGAGTGTGTTGCAGTAATCCAACTGAGAGATGATCAGGACATGAGTGACTGCACATGGGGCCTCACAATCCAGGAAAGGGTACAACTGGCACACAACACGAAGTTGCAAAAGGCTTTTCTATGCTCAACTTTCATCTACTCATAGAGAAAGAGTCAAAAGTCTAGGAGAACCCCAGATTGCATATCAGTCTGCCTGGGGTAGTGCAAACCCATCAAAAACTAAATATGATAATCCCCCAGATCCCAAGCACCCTTGAACCCACTCCACCTTAACAGGTTCAGTTGAAGCCTGTTGTCCCCCATCCAATCCCCCCCCCATCCTCCAGGTACTGCAAGGGGGCAACCACAATACATAACTTGGGTCACCAGAGATGAGGGATATAAAGTTGGATATCATCTGCATATTAATGATACCTGTCCCTATGGTATTGGATGATCTCACCCAGCGGTTTCACGTAGATGTTAAAAAGATGCAAAGAGAGCACCGAACCCTATAGTACATTGCAGAGGAACAGTCATGGACTGGACCTCTCACTCCCTATCAACACTGTTTGGAACCAACTTGAAGAAAGGAGCTGAACCAGCATAATATTGCGCTGCATAATACTGCCTGAGCTCCTGCAGCTGGCCCAAAAAGATACCACTGCTGATGTTATTGAAAGCTGCTGAATGATCGAGAAAAGCAAGGATGGATGCAGTAGCCTCATTCTGCTCCCCAACTGCAACCCATGCCATCTCTGTCCTATAATCAAACCTGAAACCTGACTGAAAGGGGTCCAGATAATCTGTTTCATCCACTACCCTTTGAAGCTGTAGCGCAATCAATTTTTCCACAAGCTTCCCTAAAAAGGGGACAAGGGAAAGTGGATGGAAATTGTTCAAAAAAGTGGGATCCAGTGAAGGTTTCTTAAGGTGGGAACAGATCGATGTTTCCTTAAATAGTACTGGGAACATCCCCTGCAGCAGCGATGTATTAATTATTGCCTGGATCCACCTGCAAGTCACACTTCTGAAGGCTTTTACCAACCAGGTTAGGTAAGGATCTAATAAACAAGTAATGGCACTAACAGCCTCAAGGACTTTGTCCACTTCGTCATATCCAACAAGCTCAAACTGCTCCCAGGTAACTGGATAAGTCTGTTCCCTGAGCATCTCTAATGGACTTGCTCCAAGTGAGAATGAATTGATTTTATGCATCAGGTGCTCAACAAATTCTGCCACATGGCCCTGTAAATGTTCATCCAAGCCCTTCTTCCTTAGGCAGGATCAGGTGACCTTAAACAAGACTGCCAGGTGGCACTATGGACAAATAATAGTGGAGAAGTAGCCATCCATCTATTCTCCTCTTTCACTCATCCCTTATTCTATGATGTGTGAATTTCTGATCAAATATTAGCTCTTTTTTTTTTTGAGAAGGACCTGAAAAGCAATTAAGATATCATCCCCCTTAAAAACTTTGAAGCCTAGGATGGATGGTGAAGCAAAAATTCCTGTAAAAGGGGAAACACATAATTCCACTGTATTTCTTTTTTTTAAAGATTTTACTGAAGCTTCAGTTATACTGAAGCTGAGCCAGAAGTACATGGACAGCTTTCAAAGACAGTGGATAATGTGGACTGCTTTCAAAATACAAATGTGCCATCATCTGACCAAGTTGAAAGAGAGCTATTGACCATGAGTGAGGATAGGGAGAGGCATAAGAAGTGAAATCAAGTTACTGAGGGTGGAGGAGAGATAGATTAATGTTTCATGCATCTCCTTCTCTATTACTAAGGCTTTATAAATTAAAGCAACAGGTCTCCAATGTAACAGTCCTTTGGAGTGTTTCAAGTAGGCATTGCATTTTTCTGTGTTACAGGGAAAAGATAAATGGATAAGATTTTAAACTCCAACGTAAATTCTAATCTTCTAACCTTACTCCTTTTTGTATTAATTTGAGGAATGTAGAATCCCATCATTTTTTCACTGTATAAAAACTAGACAAAATCAAGAATCTTCATTTTTACTGATTCTGTGTTTCTGCAATACTTTCCTTATATATGTCTTAACAGTCATACTTTTGAGAAATGAGCCAGGCAAATCCCATATGGCTTCATGAGCTTCATTCCTTTTGACTTCAAAGGGACTTATGCAGGTGTTTAAAGCATGAATGTTTTGCTTAATCAGATTTTTTTTCCTGTACCAACAAATTGCTATTAACACTCAAATACTATCTCTTAATTTGCACAATTCAAAGTAAGGAGAGACACAAAATGGATCTGCCCACCTTTCAGACTTGTTCTGCTGAATGCAACATTCAATGATCTCTTTTACTTCTGGGTCTGTAACCTTATTAAAGCTAGCAGGTTTAATGCCCTAGAAGAGAAGAGACATAGTTGTTAACAAAATTACATGGGAGATTTCTCTTCTACAGTTGTACAGAATTATGGAAAATTCCCAAGGTTACAAATACAAGCCCTTTAAGCAGCCAATACAGTAGAAATAGTTTTAGCTATCACACACACATATATGTACATAAATTAAAACAAAACATTTCAGTCTGTCCTGAATCAATAACTCCCTTCCTTTAAATGCCAGGTATTATTTCTAAAATCAGATCTGATTGAAAAGGATCCAAATAAATGCAGTGCTCTGAATTTTTTGGAAGATGAATCTTTGTTAATATGATTTTCCCTTATTTTCTAAGTTGATGGCTTTTACTAATTCCTTCTGAAAAATTCTCATACATTTGGTTTTTAAAACTGTATTTAACTCTGCATGGGAGTGGGAGATATGTATGCACACACATATGGCTCTTTCAGAACAGATAAATATGCATTATGATTTGAGAGTACATTGTCTTTGCCTGTCAAATATTGAAAATGTAAAAAAAAAAAAAGAAGCCCATTGTACTGATGAATAGTTATTCCCGTGTGATGGTATAATACCGTGCTCCCATAGATCGGGGTGGGATGGTTTTGCACGCAACCTAGATCAGGTGCATACACAGATGAAGCTTTGCTTGCTCACCCACTATACCAGTCCGCTGTTCGGGGATTGGGGACCCCTGGTATAATATGATCATCCCTTTTTGGAAATAGTTACGTATGTACTTCTCATATACATAAAATATAGTTATGAATAAATATTCATACAGTACACAATTAGACAAAGTAATAGTAGCCCTACCATGAAATAAAGCAAGTCATCTGTTTCAAAAGAATTCAAAAGTCACTAACAGCAGCGCGTTAGGAAAAAGATACTCTAACCTGTGGGATACAATCTACCAGGAGGGGGTTTTTTTGTAGGTCACACTGAAATAAATTATTGCAGAACAATGCAACCTGTATAGGAGACTGTCTCAGCAGAGTGCACAAGACAGTGTCTGTTAACAGAATTTTCCTGAAAGTGTTTCCTTTAGAAACCCAGCTGGGATGTATCATAAAAAGATGTAATAAATAAAACCAATGTAAAGGAACAACTTCAGCAAAAATAGGCAGAATCCTATTGGCTTTTATAACAATTGCCTTGTCCAGTTTCATAACTCTATTTTGTACATTTTGATTACTATACCGGCAAAATAAGATGTACACAATAGTCAGAGAAGAAAAGACTATGAAGCCTGAAACAAAGCCCTTGGTTATTACTCAAGATCTGTTTATGAAAGAACAACAAATTTAAAAAATGCAAGCTTAACTTGCGCATTCTGCCATTTGAGTATGAAATAGCAATCTGTATTTTTTCAGGGAGCGAAACAACTGAAAAGATTATCTACTCTACAACAAATGAATAACATCTAGAAAAATCTAGAAAATACTAGAATAAGTCTGGTAGCTGTTTTGCATGACAACAGGACCAACACAGGTTTAGCCCAATAGGCTTATTTGCTTTAGGCCCATCTTATATAGGTTTGCCCTCTTGAAGAAGTTAATTGTGCACCTACACTGGTTACTTTTCTGTAGATCTGAGCTGCATTCTGACATTCAGAATATGGGTATTCAGAAGTTGCCATCTCTAACATGCACATTCCAAAAGCATAGACATCCACCGACTCATCATAATGCTCTTCATACATCTCAGGAGCCATGAATTCAGGAGTTCCTGAAATAAAAGATGAGAAAAACCAATGTCTTATTACAGTCACATTAGATTGTGGTCATTCAATATTTCCCAAGAGTTGCTTATTTCTATGTTGCAATATTCAATATAATAATAATGAATTTGTTTTCCAAGCATGGATTCTTACCTACAAGCAAAAAGGAAGTAACACTTGCTGAAGCAGGATTTTTATATATATAAATACATATGTTTGCTTTAAAGAAAAATACTTCAGAGGAAAACAATCCAAACAGTCCAATTAAGACTGAGTGTGCTTAGCGGTTACACTATGCTAATCTATTATATTAGACATGAGGGAGAGAATTTTCTCTTGGAAAAAGCTCTTTATATACTTTATGTTGTAACTGCAGGTTAAAGGCACTAATACTATATTTCCTGTTGCTTGATGTCTTTTTTTATCTTTTGACATCTATTTTAACTTTGGAATATTCTAATAACTATACAGTATAAAGCAACTTTGACTTATATGGCATTGCAGATTCCTGTCTTTATAGATGGCAAAGAGACAAGGTACAAGCAGCTGCCCAATAGAAATACCAAACACATTTACGGTATATTCACCAATAACACTCTTCGCAAATGAAGTGCGCATTAAGGTGGCAAGTCCCAAGTCCCCTATCTTCACTGAACCAGTAGGTCCTGTGATGAAGATATTGTCACATTTCAAATCACGATGGATGATAGGAGGAGTCCTTGTATGCAGAAAATGTAGCCCTTTTAAAATCTGTCGGCACCAGCTCCTCAACACCTTTGGCTTCATGAGTTTGAAACGCTTTAAATACCTGCAAAGAAATGAGTATGATTGGAGAAAGCCAAATAGCATTTATGCATTAAATAAATACATAGTTTTAAGTTAGTCAAGATTCCATGTACCATGATCAACCCCCAGAGGTTCCATAAAATGTTACACTGTCTTATTTTAGGAACTTCATAGTCCTGAGTTGCATTCCAAGTTATCATTATTAAACTAGTTTAGCTTTCCTAAGCTAAACAGAGAAACAGAGCGACCATGGGTGAGCCAGAGCTACTTCCAACTTCCTGTTGGCTTCCCTATCAACTTTCCTTGTGGGAAGCTGGCAAAGAGCATTGGAAATGACCATCATGTGATTATGGCTGACCGCAGCAGTGTGGCAGTGCTGAAAAGGCCACAACCTTGCCAAATTTAAATCACAGGAGTAAGGGAGTCCAGTCTTTGGATGAATTTTTTTAGTTAGTCCATTTGAGGTATGTTGATTCGAATACTGTTGCCTATGATGCACTGTTTTACCTAACTGAAAGTTATAAGCATAAAGCAAAGTTTTAGTAGAACATAGAGAGAAAGAGAAAATAAATATCTTATTACAATTTTTCCCCTAAAACTCTGGCAGTACAAATTGTATTCCAATCCATGCTGCTTTACAGATTTCAAAAAGAGGTTATTTGATTTATCTGTTTAATACAAAAACTCGGTCATGAGCTATGCAGTTCATAGGAAAGACCCAAAACCCAACTTAGTGCTTGATCATGACAATCCTCCTACAGTAGTTATAAATATATCTTCTTCACAAAGAAAACCAATAGCACTAGTAGATACTCTAAATACACCAAATGCAGGAATAAAAGTATTTGACATTTTAATATTTCTTATTTATCTTTTTTCTTACTGAATATTCTTATATTCAGGGTTATCAATTCATTTTTACTAATATTTGGGTAAAAGGAAGAAAAACCGTGAAACAAAAGACAAAATTTCATGGCTTAAATTTCATCTAATCTGTAACATTCTTTTATAAGGAATTTTTAGTTACTTAATGGGCTTCTGCACTTGCAATATAATCATCCTAATACATCTTAATCCTTTCTTGACTATAACCAATCCATTGAAATCACTATGAATCATTTACATGCAGTGAATATAAGCATAACACAGCAAATTAAAAACACGTTAAGACATAAATCAGCTTGAAAACAGTAATTCTAGAAACACCAAAGCATTTACAAATATATATATTTCATCTTCAACACTGCCATGAAATACTGTTCAGTGATTTCTCTGCTTTTTCCTAATGCTTCCATCCATCCCATCAGTCTTGCTAACTGAATCAATCATAAAATAGTAGTGTTAGCTCACAATTTATCACATTCTATTATTGTTTTATTTATTCCATTCACCATATCAGGTAGGCTTAAAATATATCAAATTAACGCTTCTTAACTCACTGTACTTCCATGAAACAGATTTTATATAAGCTAGATAGCAAGCAACTACAATTCAGTCAGCTGGATATTTTGATATATTTTAGAAAAACCATAAAGTGACTTAATTGTTTGCTGCATGTTGTAGATACTGAGCTGGCTAACTGATAATTCAACAACAATATGGTTAGTGTTCAGAACACTACTGGCAATTGTAAACAACGTTCAAAAAAATTTCTGCAAATATTTATTCTGTTAATGAGAAAATCAGGAAATACATACGTTTTCAGTGTTCCAGATGTCATCAGTTCAGTTACCAATACAATACACTTCTTTCCTTTAACTGTTGATTCCCAAGAATCATAAAATCGGACAATGTTGGGGTGCTGTAGCCCCTTCAGCATTTCAGCTTCTTCTTTAAACCTCTGCTGTTCTGCTTTGGTCAGCTTCCTGTCCTAAAAATATGAAAAGGTGTACCATAATCATTAAGTTATCTGCAGCTACAGTGACACCTCAGCTACTAATATTTTAACAATATTATGGCAGCATTTAGAAGCAGGCCATACAAAGACTTCCATTTTTCTGTTTTAAACACAGACTGAAGAAGACCAAATACTTGTGATATATTAAACAAACCAATAAACAGTTGTGATACGGTATTTAAATTAACATATAAATGGAAAAAGACAAATAAGTAAACATCTAAAAAGTTGCAACACGAACAAAGCAATTTACTAATTTGCTCAGAAGTTTTCTTACTTTCCTTTTCTCCTACACACACCCATCCCCAACCTGCAAATAACAATTATTAGCAATCCACTCCATTAAACAATACAGTTTCATGTTTTCAGTATTGCACTTAATTATTCAGGCCATTTCCCATGCATGAAAGCTTGTTAGACTATATCTCCCAAAGGTGGCGCAGTGGTTAGAGTGCTGAACTGCAGGCCACTTCTGCTGATTCAATCTAGCGGTTCAAATCCCACTAGGC